>JAWNOX010000056.1:0-115000 GCA_035045555.1 Drosophila fulvimacula | reverse complement strand
ATGTATGTATGTATGTTTGTATGTATGTGCATATGCCATGTACAAAATGCAAATGTGTAGTTTGAAAATATTGAGCCCTCACATTAATTATGCTTATTGTTTTATGTAATTATGTTATTATGTTTCCGTTTCTGTTCGTTTGTTGTCTAATTTCGTTTGGTTTCAGTTGCGCGTGATTCGTGCATTCCGCTCGACCCTGGAAGATCTAAACGAACGGCGCTCAATGCACAGTTTGCATAGCTTGCGTAGCCCTCGGACGGGCATGCCCACTGGCAGTGGTGTGCATCCGCTCTACAATTTAAACCTATTGAGCCCCAATTACAGCAGCAAGCAGCAACAGCAGCAGCACAACCACCACCATCAGCAGCAAGCGCAGCAGCATGTAACAAATGCAACTCTGCCTTCCGATATATCTTACATTGACGAAGATCCACAGCAGCAGCAGCAGCAACGCACTTTACAAAATGGATCCACATCCACATCAGACACACATCTATCGCATTTACCATCTACTCACTCATCCGTGCGCTCGGCTGGCACTGGCTTTTCTGACGTTGTCCATAGTCTACAGCAGGCTAAAAATGGGCAAAGCGAAACACGAATTTAAGTCTCATCCAGAACCTCGAAATGCAAAAACAAAGCGAAAGCAAGATTTTAACCATTCACATATATATATATATATATATACAACAGACGATGTGCGTATACATATATCTGCACATCGGTGCTGTCAACAACGTTGTGATAAAAACTATCGTTGGCAGTCTGCTAACAGTCTGTTACTTAAACAGGAGAAATTCGCGTGTTTTCAAGCATGTGCAAGTGTGTAGACAGAGCGCAGATTATTTTAACAAAATGAAAGTAACGAAAGGGAACCAGCCAATTGACGTGTGCTGAAAATAAATAAATAAATTGACTTAGTTCGGTACGGAAAATGGCTTGATTGGCAGCACTGATGAGATCACATATCCACATATCCACATTCCATATTCGCATTCCAAGTCTTAGTTTGACGCATATCATAAAGAGATTCATTTCATGCATTCGAATGTACTACTTGTGCGCGTACAGGCACACCGTAGCGCCCGCATTCACTCACACTCATACAAACTATCATATATACATAGTTATCGATATGTATAAACTGTTTGCCGTATCCCGATAATTATCTACTGTAATAAGAATCCTAATTAACGCTTGGCAAATGTTAGTTAAACGCATGATTTTTTGTATTCTTTTTAATTTTTGTATAAATTACACTCTTGTGGAACGCGTATTACTAACTATATAAAAAGTCCAAAAAAGAAAAAAAAACAATTGTGCATAATATTACTTATTTCGCCTAATTTCGTTTGCGATTGTGTGCGTATGTATGAATGATATTTTAAGGATCAGACATAAAATGCTTATACACATCTGATAAAAAGAACCGGATAATTTTAGGGTGGATGTGGAAACGCAAGTTAATATGGCAAGTACTTATAATTTATAAGTAAATAGGTATTTACTTGTATCTATACCAAAAATATGCTCTAAGATTTAGACAGAAATGAATCGATCAATCGAATGTCGAATTTCGAATATCATGCGAAACCCGTAGAAAAATATTTACAATTAACAATAAATTAAATTAGGTTCACACACAGTACGTACAACCGATCAAAAAGATATATTGATCGACTGAATATTTTTGATAGGCTGACGCACACAAAGACTCCCCACCAACTGTTGAATGTACGTGTTTATCACCCTTAGTCTATTCTTCAGTGTTTTCTTTTTATTATAATATTATCCATATACCATTTTATAATCTTACAAATTTAAGTCACGAAGGCTTACCATCCATTTCCTCACGATGTTGAATATTGTATCCATACCAATCCAATCATCTAGGCATATAGTATAGAAATATGTACATGAGAAAAGGTATTTGATGTCTAATATATATCTAATATATATCGATATATTGTGTTTCATCTGCCTCTCAGGGATATCCGATATTTGTGCAAAAGCTAGGGTACAGATGGCATGTTGCCCAAAATTTTATCATACGCATACGAGTGTATTCAAAACCATTAGTGTATTCAAAACCATACATGAATGCATACATATATACATACAGACAAACATACATATGTTCATAATTTGAAATGGTGCATCTATTCGAAATTTTATTCATTTGGCATTAATAATTTTCGTATTTATATAGTCCCATTTTATTTATGCAAACACATACACGCCTACACGCCTACACGCCTACACACACACACACACACACACATATATATATATATATATATATATATATATATATATATATATATATATATATATATATATATATATATATATATATATTAAACAAAGACATTACACGAATACCTATATTACCCTTTAATCCAAGCCTTTGACCACCTGCCCTTGCACAGTTGTATATATATATATATATATATATATATATATATATATATATATATAAATACATTAAATACAAATACATTATATAATACTTTACTGTACTATACTATATACTATTGTTCTAATGAATTTTTATTATTAACGCTTATTTTCAATATACGTAAATACTGTCGCACATACATTAACACAGTGCACTGTAGGTTACGGAGAGCAGTCTGCTCTTGATGTAATGTTGTTCCTCTAGTGCGCGCCAAAATTCAAATATGTTATCGAAATGCCGTCTGCATATCATAACTACTGAGGCTGCTCTCGTAACCTAAATGTTGTATGACAGTATATAGACATGTATTTACATATTTATATATATGTGGTACATGTAGTATATTTCTCTGGCAGCCACTCGTAACCTGTATATTTCTCTTCCCACTTATTGTTTTCCATTTTACTTTCTCTCTTCAATTTTAAAGGTAATAGGCGGCGAGTTGCAAGAACGGTTGATACCGGTTCCCTATAGCAAGAGCAACACTGATCAAGCTGTAAGCCCTTCTTTATTTTATCTAAATTTATGTACACAACGTCAACAGGATAACGTTTAAGTATCAATTCACCAATAATACAAAACACCAGATCACAGTATCGTCCGATAGAACAATTATACGGAAGACAATAGAGTTGGTCCTTCCGCTTCTCATGAAAGATACATTCTCTCCAGCTGATCGATTTTCGTTCATATTTTCCGTGTCTAACAATAATAATCAAAGATATGTAAAATATCCTTTTAACATCTAAAAAGAAAACGGGTTTTCTAACTGATATAAAGCAAAATGTATTATTTGGTGATAGTTGACAAAAGTGTAGAAGCTCGGCCGTGCCGAAGGTTCTTTTATAATTCTATAAACATTGAACTGGACGCCCTCCCTGACTTAATTAAGAAACGGAGGATCGTTTTATCGGTCCCGACTATATCTTCGCTTTGCATGTGAATCAGCTGATTACAAAATTAGTTTGTTCGTTTTCTTCGTTTTCTTTTTGCACACCCCAATGGTAACGGCGCATTCTAAGAGAAGACTGAACCGTTAGCAGTGAGATTTCAACTCTTTTTTATTTCCGAATTGACTGCTGACTACTGCATGCGAACACTCATCCATTCATCCCATGCATTTGCTTTCACATGCAACCTTGTATTGTCGATTTCCTTACACTGTCTCTTTATGTCCGTCCGCTACACGCACACACACATACTTAACCATTGCATACATGAATGTGTATACATATATCAACATGCATATGTACCTATATTAACATACATACATATATATGCTTGCAAAAACGATCAGCGGAGCACTACTCTTAAACGATAGTTTTTGGGACTCTCAGCTCTAGTACACGCTCACGCACACATGCCCACCCATTGCTGTGTTTATGTTACATTTATGTTTTTTTTTTGTTTATATATAAATATATTATGTGTTTTGCATATGATTTTTTCAGTTGAATGATAAAATAGAAGAACAAAATAAATAAATAGTAGTATTCTCTATTATACTGTTGTTTCCTGTCTATCTTGTCACTGTTCTCGGTGTTGTTCTTTTCTTTCTAATTAATTTGTGCCTAGATTCGCGTGGTGAACGCCTTCCGGCAAGGTCTTGACGCCCGTTACGGTGAACACACCAACACTTCGCTGGCAGAGGTGCTGCGCAAGCAGACTTCGCTGAGCAAACGCCTATCGGAGACATCTTCCATTGATTATGCCGATAACATACACGATGAGCTGACCATACCCGAAATCGATGTTGAGCGGTTATCATCGCATAGTCACACCGAAACTGCTGTTTAGGTGGCAAAACGTCAACAGTTACAGTTACAGTTACATTCATACAGTCATCCAGTTGCCTACCAATACACACACTATACCTACATAAGCATACACTCGTAAATACACGAATAAGCATCAAAACTAACATATTTCATACAATAACAGATATAATGCAAATACAGTTACACAGCATAAAAGTAGTTCAGAATTTACGAAAAGTCTACACATAATGGTTTATTGAACGAACTAGTCAGTTTTGTGAGCTCGAGAGAAACGAAATAGCTTAATCGATAGTTAACGCGAACTTTGAAATTCTGCATATGAAGTAAAATTATGCTACAGAGGAGAAAAAGTAAATACACACTTACACATACCTACATACATACAAACATACATACATATATACATACATGTTTAAACAACAAAACAGAATTCGAGTGGCCTAAAACTACTGAAATTTGGAATAACTATTATAGACATACATACATACATTTATGTATGATTGTGTGTGTATATATATATATGTATATGGGTGGCCCTTACTCTATGCACAACCGACTCCAGCTCCGAGGCACCCACCCACGACGATTGAAAAATACCAAATGATTGAAATTAAACCCATGTCGCCTAAACTTAAGTCATTATTATTATTATTATTACATACAAACATATAACGAATAAATGATCAAAAACGAAGCAACCATCTTGTATTAATTAATGGAGTTATCACAGCAGCGGGAGACACTCTTATGTACATATGTACCAAAGGCTCATAGATTGACATAACCATACCAATATGCTATACTCAAAATTGAAAAAGTGAAAATACCTCATACATACATACATATGTATGTATATACATATGTATCTTTATAGCCAATTATCGTGTCATTTGGGGCCTACTTAGTAATGTTACTCCATTTTTGTAATTGTAATTGTAATTTGCCAGATATACGCATACATATGTATCATGTATAAGTATTGATAAGTTTGCAAAGGGGCTAGCTGCTGTGAACCGTTACACAAGTAGCTCTATAAGAAAGAACCGAATGGAGCACGGCGCAATTGCTCCAAGAACTATCGGAAGACACACGAGCTGAATGCAATGAAGTGACTAGAGGCAGAACAAATGACCCACAACGCTGGTTCAGCTGGTTCGTCGAGCATTTACATCTGTCAGGTATTCTCGTATGAACCCGATCTTGATTATTATTCTCATTCAAAAGTGGTAACTGCTCGTCCGGACAAGGAATGCCCGGATTTTCAAATTAAATCTTATCTTGCAATGATTGGGAACTGGCTGCTGGCGCGTGAGTGAGTATTTCGCAACGCTCTTACTTGCTATTATTATGAACCAGTTCACTGATTTTATTATACTCATTCACAAAGTGAAATGAGTATATTGGGTTTGTGCAATGTCCGCCTTGCTACCCGTCCGTCTGTCCGTCTCTCCGTCCGTCCGACTGTCCGTATGAACGCAAACCATTTCTATGCTATTAAAGCTAGAGACTTCAAATTTGGAATATATACTCGTGTATACTCTCGTTAGATAAAGTGTCATGATTTTCCCGATACGCCCACTAGGGGCGTGGCAAAAAATGAAAAATAGCTGTAAACACACAATTTATTGACTTGTTGGGCTTTTACCACCTTAACTGAGTTGCTAAATATTATAAATGTAAAAATAAATATATTTTAGAACAAAAAATAAAGAAATAAATAAAAAGCCGACATAGAAAATCCGAGATTCGAACCTCCGCCTACTTGCACGAGTCGAAATTCGTCATCTCTACCACGACGCCACCGCTGTGCTTGTCAAACCAATAATAATTATAAATAAAATGTGTATAAAATACAGACTCACCCGAGGCTCGAACCAAGGCTGCCATGATCGGCGCGCGCAACTTCTATTAACAAGTAGCTTAATGAGCATATGATTCAGCTGAATTCTATTGTAATTATTATTTCTTAGAACCAAGCAGTGCGGCCAAGCACATTTGTCAATTGCCTAAACGTTTTGTTGAATAACTTCTGTGTTACTTTACGGATTATATTAAATACACATGTCATACAAATTAAATACAAAATCTAGGGATAATTAGGGGTTTGGCAAATTGGTAAATTGGTTTCTTGGAATGTTATGGAACTGGGAGCTGCGGTGTGAATGAGTATTTCGGAGTCGGTAGCGCCCGACTGAAACGTTTTTACTTCTTTTGAATTGTGAGCATGTCATGGTGAGCTGGTGCACCTGTAATCCGAATTATTCAGTTATATCCCAATCAATAGTACTATCTCAACGCATAACCAAATTTATCCTTTTCTAAAAATCACTATAAAAGCTTAAATTAGTAACGCGGAAACTACATATGTTTCGTTTCATAAAAGTCTTTCAGCATCGTCAAGTAAGACGTAGAAATAGTCACCTGAAGCGCTAAGCGGCAAAAAAGGATAACGCATTCTAAATGTTCATGCTAAAAAATATTTAACAAGTTAGAGTGCATAAGTCGGGACCGCTCGACTCGCTTATACCCTGCACCCTGCGAATGTGCATTTTATATAAATATTCCAATGACTCGTACACACGGACTGGGCTGCAATACGCCGATATTATTGGAAAATGAATGTTAAATCAATTTTGTTGTATGATATACATGAGTATTCAATTCAAAATTCAACTCTTTAGCTTTTATGGCCTACGAGATCACCGCGTTCATACGGACAAACAGACGGACATTGCTACATATATCGACTCAGCTTGTCAAGCTGATTAAGAATATATACATATGTACATACTTTATGCCTGTTACATAAGTCTTCACAAAAGCATTATACCCTGATTTCCCATTTTCATGGTAGAAGAAAACTGTTAACATTTTGCATCAGCATGGCAGCCCCTTTTAACCGCTTAGGATAATCACTAACCGTCATACGTTGTATGTTTGTGGTAGAATCTAATCTCGAAATAAAATTTGTGGGAGTTATGAGTTCATACATATGTATATGTACATACATGTATGTGTGTTTGAGAGAGAATAGAGAGGAGAATAAAAATACATGACAAAGAAGAGATCGGAGAATAGCATACAGGGTTGCACACAAGGGCTGCATGCATGCATATTAATAATTGATTTTGCAATCAAATTAGTTTTGTTCCTCGAAGCTAGAAGAAAGCGAACCCGACGAACAAGACCAAAATTTCATATGTCCTATCTATGTACATATGTGTTGACAATTTGGGAGAGTGTTTATTCTTTGGTTCTTTTGGGAATATGTTTGATTTGTATCGTACAAAATGCCCCGTTTTCTTGTTGTTTGCTTATCTGCCTGTGAGTTAGCTATTAAGAAGGGCGTGAATATCAGCTTCACCATTTTCCTTAATAACAAACACACAAACGCATGTAAGTATATACACTTGTATAATATTTAATATATATGTATGTGTAAATTACACTATTAGTGTTTTAGGTAATCAGATTTTAATTTCCACTCGTTCGAGTCGGTTGAGAATTGATTATAAACTAAAAGTACATTTATTAAACGCTTAACATCTATCTTAAAGTTGCTCTGCCGCAGTCGGCTCTGGCTCTTGGTAGCCACGCCGAAGAACCTGCAAGCTTGCGCTACGTGTGGGGTATTAAGTTACCCTGCGGATGTTGTGCAACAGAGTTGCGGAACGCTGATGCACATTCACAGGCCGGCGACGTCGTTGAATTTGACGCCCCGACTTGGAGCGTTCTTGCTGACCGCTGATAACGCTGACTCAGCTGCTGTTACGTTAACGCCGCGGGAACATTCTTTCTCAGCTTGGTTCGCTGGGCGTTCACAGTTAACTGCTTCCCCCTCCAAAGACTGACCGTCCCTGGTCACGTGATAAGTTCTCAGCATCTGGTCGATTTGCAGGGAGGCCTGTCTTCTCTTGAAATGTCGGCGGAGAACTATGCTTCCACAAATCAGGGCGCAAATTACGATGCCCGATCCGAATGCCACCAAGGACCTAGTTCCGGACATAACATTGTCTCCTCTTACCTCTCTGATGTGATTGAGGTTTTCTTCGCTCAAGCGGTGGAGATACCGAAGACTTAGAGTGTTACTGTGACCCGTTATATTCAGCAATGGTGACGCTGCGACCCCTGGGAACCGCTCTTGAATGTTGTTGCGGTTCACGTACTTCGTTCCGTGTCGTCGAATGTGACCAGCTGAGTCCCACCTGCGATGACCTCCGGGTTGTCATCAGACACTACAGTAGCCGGTCGATCGTTTATGATGATGATACCGTCATCGACTATAGTAAGGGGCTCCAAATAGCTAGGCTGGGTTGTGCAGTGAGCCACCTTTTCTGCGTGTAATCCCTGGGCATAGGTCTCGTTCGGCGATTGTTCACAAATCGTCGCTGTAGTTGTTATTTTGCAGTTGATTACTGCTAGGACCTGTTTTCCGCATTCCGCTACTACGTTGTCAGAGAGCTCTAAGATGGTATTGTTGTGCGCAACTGGAAAGATAGTTATCTTTCGGCAAGACTTACTTTTTCTAGGGTATTTTATAATAATTTTACCAATATTGGAAGATTGAAATATCTAAATATAAGATACGTCTAACAGGTCTGTAACTGTGGTCCTTGTGAGTTCCTTTATGAGAACCGACTTAAGATCAGCGTGGTCTAGGATATTTGGATTGATAATGTTCGATTTTGCCAAAGTGATAGTTAGCATGAGATTTCCAATTTCATTAATGAGAATTCTATTTCTCATTAGCAACGTCTCTTACAAGTGTACGGTGTCCGTCTGATTCTGTTCTTGATTGTTTTAAGAACTAACTGTGTCTGTCAGTGAATTTATCTCCGTCTGAGTCCTGGAAATTATCTCTATTTGTCTATTGTTTGATCTTATCAGTTTTGCTTCAGTTAGTTTAATGTTTTCGAGGTTTTGTACGTCGGAGGTGCCCGCTACTACCTTAAGTACCGTTCCTAAGGATTCGAGGCTTCTTGCATGCCGGTGGTGGACATCTAGAGCGGACAGCAAGTCTCGTACGTGTCCTGTATCCACATCCAACAGCTTCCGCATGTGGGACTGTGGGAATAAGTCCGTTAATTTGTCTGTCTCGTCGATCATTTGAGCAAACTCTTAAAGATTAGTCGTGTGTCTCAAGTAGTCGTAGCCGTTCAAAAGAAGTACGTCTCTGTCGGAAATTGGTATGTAGTCCGTGTGTGAGTAGTCCGTCATCCGTGCTGTCACTGTAACCAGTATCGCCAGTAATGTCCCGTACAACCTGTAATGTAACTTAGTTACTTTTTGTCTCTCTTAAAGTATACAACTAAACTACTAAGTCAGCGAAGGTTATCTTTGTGGACCACCCTCCCCTTAATAAGGACTGTTGTCCCCAAGTCCGCGTCTATCTTTTCTTCGGTGCAAAGCGTAGTGAGCTTGTTCCCTAGTCTCTGGTTTGTCTTTACGAGCACCCTTTCGCCAACATCAAAAACTCTGTTCTGTCTATTTTGGTTAAGTCTGGAGTTTTGCACCAACTGTGCCTTTTCGATCCTTTCCCTAAACTTCTCTTGGGACTCCTGCGAGTTGTCATGCAAAGTGTTTATGGGCCTTTTCCCGGTGACCGAGTGTACTGATTTGTTGTACTCGATCACAGCGTGCATTATCAGCTCGACTATACTGTTTGTACCCCTTTGCAACTTAAGACATCTAGCTATTTCCGCGAGAGTGCTATGGAAGCGCTCAACCTGCCCATTCGAAGTATTGTGTAAGGGCGGCGCATTTACTATATTTACCCCATAGCTGTTGAGGAGTAAAGTCGTTATCGTTTCCGACTTTAGCACTGGTTCATTGTGACAATAGATTTGTTTGGTTTGTGGGAAAATGTTCAAGATCGCAAGTAACGGCGGTATTAGATCCTCTATGGTGCGAGACACTATGGAATTTGGAGTATTTGTCAATGCAGGTGATGAACATTTTGCGATCTGTAGAGAATATGTCGATATGCAACATTTCTCCTACTCGCGAAGGGATCGGCGTCTGGCCGAGTTCCTGCTTCCTGGGGTGTCTGTCATATTTTCCCTTTGAGCAAATGCGGCAATTTAGAACTATCTCGTTTGCTAATTTTGTCATTTTCGGGAAATAAGAGTCGGTCATTACCTTTTTTACGTTTTCTTGTGCTCCCCTGTGAGCACGATTGTGTTCTTTGGCGAGAACATCCAGTTTCTCCCAGCTGTTAAGAATGTCAATGACCACGTTCTTGCAATGCCAGAACTTTGTGGTGGGGAAGCTGCATCCGGGCCAGAACCGGCAGTTCGCAGTGTATGGCATTCACCACGTTTGGGTGAACTATTGGTTTTACCAAATCAAGTAAATCGTCTTTGTTGGTAAAATTGAGCACGTGGCGCGTTTTTTCGTCGAACATTATATAGTTCCTCGCAAGAGGGAAACGAAACTCCTACAAAACAATCTGATTTCTGAAGCAATTTACTGGCTTCTCAGTTGTCTCAATGGTATACGTCAAAGATGCTTCGCTATGTGTCGTAGCTGCTTCCGACTCGGGTTCGGCGCTGTTAAGCGCGTTGATGTTTTTCCGTGATAGGGCATCAGCTACGTGCTTCTCCTCATCGGGTTTATAAAACAAATTAGCCCCTGTCTCATCAATGCGTGCCTTCCAACGCTTGATTTTTGCGTTAGGATTTGCCTCAGACACCGGGAACGTAAGTGGTCTGTGAAAATATTTATGTCCATAACACCATAGAGATAGTGCCGAAACTTAGTTAAAGCCAAAAAAATGGTTAGCAACTCCCGCTTGCTTCCCTGTCCTTTAGAGTCCGAGAAATCATTGTTATCGGGCGCCCGTTTTGGGATAAAACTGCCCCGATTCCGTATGCTGATGCATCGGTTATCAGATCAAAGAGAATGTTTCTAGGTCTCTCAAATGCATGCCGCTGTTTTTCATCCAGTTTGACTGGGATCTTTTTTGACTTGTATTTGCTCACCGAACCGTTTTCTCCCTTGAGGATGTCCGAGAGCGGCTTTGCTATTGCGGCGAAATCTTTGATGAAGCAGCGATAGTAACTGGCTAGCCCAAGGAACGACCTGATTGCGAAGAGTGAGTTTGGCTCCGCGTATTGCTGGATTGCCTTCACTTTTTACGGATCCGTTCTTGCGCCCTTATTGGTTAAAATAAACCCCAGATACTCTACGCTGCTCTTGAAGAACTGAGACTTTTCTTGGGCTACCCTCATATTTGCATCCTGCAAACTTTTGAGTACCCATTCACTTTCTGAAAAGATGATGACGTCGTCGACATTCACCTAACACGACTTGCCGATCTGCTCTCGAAGCACATCCTCTATGGCTCTTTGGAAGACTCCCTACTACCAGCTTACCCTCTTTCAGCTTAATAGTAGCGTTGACCTGTTTTAATAAATCGAGGGCAACGATACCATCGAACGTGGGTAAGTTATTTAAAATAAAGAATGTTGCCATCTGTCCAAACATAGGTACCACGCACTTTTTGGTTATGCTGTTTGAACCATGAATGTACTCGATGACAAATTTTAATTCGACCGGGCGCACACCTTTGAGTGTAATTTGTTGCGAACGTATAACGATCGTGGTTCGCCTCCACCTCCTGAGCCAACGCCAAGGACGACGGCAAATCGGGGGGATGAGCAGCGAACAACATGTCGGTTAAGTTACGTCTCAGGCCAGATATAAAAACTCTTAGGGCGTCACCCCTGAACTTCTCGCACATGCCCCTGGCCATATATCATATGTGCTTTGTTTGTTAACAAGGTTAACTTCATCTCAACCTCGTCGTAGTAATCAAGTACTGACAGACCGCCTTGTCTTAGCGTGCCCATCTCCTGCTCTATTATATGCAGCGGTTTTTTGTCCCCATATGTGAAATCTAAACGCGCGATAATCGCGTCAAAATTGAGTGCTGTATTAAATGACGCTCGACGAGCTGAGTCGATATAGTCCTGTCCGTCTGTTCGTCCGTTTATCTTTATGAACGCGCTGATCTCGTAAACCACAAAAGCTAGAGATCTGAACTTTAACATGTATACTCGTGAATACCATACGCAGTACATCGAATTATCGATAAATTTACTTTCATTTATGTGACCCATTACAGCTAGAGACTTCAAATTTACTGTGCAGATAGGTGTAGTTTTTGGATTTTGGATGCCGCGCCCCCTTTGCCCACAATTTGCAAAACGCGTATATCAAATACTAGAGACTTGTCCTTTGGCAAATAGACACATATGAATGCCATAATCGCATTGTGAAATTTGATTAAGAAAGTCTATCTGCAAAAAAGTTATTTACGCCTGGTGATAGGAAACAACTTCGAACAAATCCCTTATATACATATGGCCTGGTTAAGACCTCAAGACTGGCAGCACTGCTTCTCTCCCAATGTATTTATTCTCAGCTCTCTTCTCTCAAAAATATGTGAACATAACATATGCATACATATATTAATGGAAGCAGCAGAGCACAAACATTGAACTTGCTGAAAACGACTTACCATTGTTAACATAGAGGCGCCCGCACAGGGTAAGTTTGGCGACGAACATGCATACACACATTCAATTTGTTGTCTGTTTGTTAATTTTAGTAATATAACTTAACATTTCTATTCGATTAACAGTAAATTGTACAATTAGCCTTAATTTAAATCTTATTTACAAATTATGTGTGAGCCATAAATCTACTTAAACTTGAATTGGTCAACTAATGCCTTTGCCACTGCTAATGGTGATGGCCAAAGGTGATAATTAATGGAAGCAAAGTCCCGCAAATCATGATAATTAGTTCGCTGTAGCGCAGACCTTGGCTGGCACTGGACAACTCGCTGGGAAGGGTAGGCTCTCGTGATTCCTCTAGCAGGTGGTATTCGTATTGGCCCTTACGATGGTGGTTGCTGCTGTGCCCGCTCTGCATTAATTCGGGCAATACGTGGACGGTGGCCACATACAAAAAGGTGCCCGCAGAGAAGAGCATCGCAATTCCAGTGGCATTCACAGAATTAAGTGTCTCCTTTTGCTCCTGCCCAATGCCAAAATAGGTGAGCAGCGTCAGCAGTGGAGCTGACAATGAGAATATGCCCAAATGCTTACGTATTTGCTGACGTTCCACCTTGTCGTGCAGCAAAAAACTAACCAAACCAAATGCAGCTGGTGCCTTATGCAGCATTATTGCTAAAAACACAATTAATTCAACATCTTGGTGACTGGTCGTAGCCGCGGCACCTAATGCGACCCCATCAGCTGAAAACGTCAAATGTCAGAAGAAAGGGATGAATTGTAAAATATTTTATAGCACCTGCAGCGTGCACCACTAATCCGAGAGTAGCCGTAATATTCTTCTCATTTTCATTGCTTTTGCTGCGTTTACGTTGAGAAACTTGGTCCACGAGCATCATAAAAACAAAGCCCAGCACCAGGGATAATCCAATTGTACGTGAATAGTCGTGCGTCTGATGCGTTTCATACAAGCTGGCTGCATCAAGTTTAGCTACATCATCGATCTTTTCTGCTGCTACTGCTACTGGGGCATTTGGTCGATTGCTGTCCATGTATAAGGATCGAATGCCTTCTGGTATAATCACTGTCAAAGCTGTGCCAACTAACAAACCTGCGCCAAGTACTGTGACGAATTTCAGTTTTTCCTGAATCAAAAAGTAATGAACGTATGTATTTTAGCCATAGTGTAGCTTGAAATCTCATATCTGAGGAAATGTATGTACCTCACTTAATTTCATAACTAGGGGTATACTTCCTGCTAGATAGGATCCAACTAGCATCACAATTACCAATAAAATTAATATAATCGTTTCCTCTGTCATTTTGCGCTTTATATATATATTTTTTATGTTTGCCAACTCAACTATTGGTTGTTCTTTAAAGACTTAGTATTTTTGCAAATAAAAAGTGTAGTATTTTAATGCTTTTCGTATGTAATCACTTAAAAAAATGGTATTTTTACTATATAAATAACGTATTTACTAGTTTCCAACATGCGGTCTCTCTGATTGTAAACGTGTGTGTGCAAAGAAATTAAATAATAAAAATATTAAAACAAAAAGCAGTAAAATTCAATTCAAAACACATATTTAGTTTATGGAGTGAAGGATCAGAATTTATTTAGTAATGTATTCACTACATTTTTTTCCTCATTTCACTGTGCCATCGCTATAACAGCCGTGTATTTTAAATCGATATATAAAAATAACAGATGTAAACACCATTATCGTTGATGTTATCGATTAATTTTCAACTTTTGACATTAAAAATTAGCAAAGTAAGACGTCGACTTTAAAACGCAGTATTTCCCTCAATCCTTGTTATTAAGGCGAAAATAGGGCGTGGGTCTGTAAGTTTAAAATGTTCTTTTTGAAAAGTATATATATATATATATATATATATAAGCAAAATGCAAGTATGTTCTAGTTAAATATATTTGTGTATATGTAAGTAAATGAATAGCTATGCATTTATTTAATTACATTTTAAGTTATTCAGGACAGCCTGTTGGAAAAGACAGTTTGCAAATACATAATTCCACAGACGTCTGTTAAATGCTTATAAAAGCGTCGGTCCATACATTTTAAATATGTAAACATTCATGTGCACTTATGCACACTCATGCATACTTTTTTTGCAGTGCAATGTCTGGACGCACATCCATATGTACATATGTACATGCATATGTAGGAAAACGTCATTTACATATGTATTTTGATTTCTCTTACAGTTTGTCAAGAAACACATGAATATTATGTATTTGTGTGTTGTTATCATAATATAATATTTTAGTTGAATTTACTACAAAATGTGTATAAATATGTGTATATAGGTATATATAATATAACAACATATATATTTACAGTTACAGTTATTACAATGGGTAATTGTCTAAAAATTAACAGTTCCGATGATATTTCCCTGTTGCGAGGCAGTGAAAGTTTTAGCGGGCAGGATGGCGGACCGATGCCAATTTATCAGGTAGTATATTTTACTTAGCTGTAATAAAAATACAAATGTCCAAATGTAGAATATATATAATTTTATTTTTTGCAGCATGAACCAATGACTCAAATGTTTTACCCGGCCTCATCTAGCCTCGCTGCTGGTGCTGGCAGTCACATGTCGGAAGAGGATCAGATAAAAATAGCAAAGCGCATTGGACTCGTTCAACATTTACCCATTGGCACCTATGATGGTAACTCCAAGAAGGCACGCGAATGTGTAATTTGTATGGTGGAGTTTTGTGTGGACGAGGCTGTGCGTTATCTGCCTTGCATGCATATTTATCATGTCCGCTGCATCGACGATTGGCTTATCAGAAGCCTCACTTGTCCCAGCTGTTTGGAACCAGTGGATGCGGCACTGTTAACTAGCTATGAAACAACATAGCCCACTTTGCATAATAACCATATAATCGAGCCGAAAAATAATCAACAGCTACGCAAGACCGTATACGTCACACTCGTGTCTTTTGAAAAAGAATGTCAAAAATAACGGATTAGTTCTTAGTGCGATCTACAAACAACAGTCATATGACATTAATTTAATCAAAAGGGTGTTCACCAAAGTTTGTGTTTCCTTTATAAAGGATGCCACAAAGTGTTTTGCTTGAGTAGAGCAGTTGGTCATAGCTCTCAATAGGGGAGGGGTTTTTTTTTATCATAAGTGTTATGCTAGTATATCTCTTGTAATCAGTTTTTAGTTGATTAATTTTTGATTAGCATTGATTTTAGTTTAACGATCATGAATATTTATGACCAATTATATCAATTGTAAAATCGGTGTACATATATAATTCAAAAATTGTGTAAACCTTCTATACAAACGTAGTTATAACTTATATATTAATAACAATGAATATTTTTACTCAGTGTTTTATTTAATGTTTTGGTAGTCCTGCCCTTTCTTATGTTGGTACTAAAGAAAGTGAAAATAATTTGCTAAGTTTTGCTGTACTTTGGTCTACATGGCCTTTTGGCCCATCCCAAGCACATCAATGGAAGCGAATATTAATTGAATTGAAGTTGAATGAAGCAGACTATCGAATCCTCTTCGTATATCTACCCTGTTATCCCCTTTTTAACCAGCGTCTTATTTTGCGTTCCTTACTAAAAAACTAAATTTATTTAACTGATAAAGTAAGCATTCTACTGAAATATGCCACAATAGCCACAGTTCCACCCTTGCATAAAATTACTTCAATAATGTAATAAACGAGTAATAGTGCTCTAGTCGAGACTGATTGACATATGCACGTGTTCAGTAAATGCCTAAATTATGGCAGATTAAATGTTTAATATATGAAGAAGGAGTTTCTTAATCAACATTATTATGCCATTCAGTATGTGTATTTGCCAAGGCACAAGAAAATTTTAAGGAAGGAATTGAATACACGTATCTATCTACTCAGTGAATTTAAAGTATCTTGCTTAAACGGTATACAAAAATCGAAGTCCATCAAACTTGGTCGGTAACAAGGGAAAGGAATGAGTTATCGAAATTTTCAAAACAAACTCATGGTATACATGAGTATAAATGGCAAGCCTCTAACTTTTGTAGCTTGCGAAATCACAGCGTTCGTAAGGACGGGCAGATGGATGTCCGATCGAGCTGATCAAAAATATATATACTTTACATGCCAATGGGTTCAGGGCTTAAACAAAGAATCTGCTGATATATCTACGAGCATTGGGGACGTAGCAAGTCCCGCAAAGTTGTATCCTCAACAGTTTTAGATCTAAAAACTTAAATATTTGACAGTTGAATTAGCCTCCACTATCAATGACCCAAACTAATCTTTACACTGCCTTTGAGAACGTGGTATTAAAAAAATACCCTATAGTCGGTACGACTGTACTAGTTTATAAATTGGAGTTTGCTAACGCTTCGAGTTTGCTAACACATGCTAACGTATACAAAAGAGGCTCTGCGACTTAGACCAAACTGGGAACACTGAAAAATACAGTCGCCTGAATATTTAAATACATTCACATAATCAAAAGCTTATTTTAAGTTATGGTTGTTCAGTAACCTCTCATTTTATTGTAACGACTTGTATAGCGATATATATATATATATATATATATATATATATATTTATGTGTAATATGTCAGTTATCGGCTGTTTTAGTCATCGAAACTAGATGAAAGCAAGAAATTAGCAGCGAGTTCCTCATCCTTTTCACATGCAAAGTAAGCTTGCAAAACAAGTGCTTCCGGAAATCCAAGTGCCTTAAGCTGGAAGAATATAAGTACATATATATAGGAGACAGGTTAGATATACATATTGAGGATTCAAATATTTTGTTGTCCTATAATGATAAAATCGTAATCCAATTATTTAACGTGCCATCGATTTGACTGATGGTACTTAAATCGTATTGGCATATACTACGTACCCGCTCTATAGCTTCTTGATCACGTTGTGTTAGACAAATAGTTGCCAGATTTTCTGGTACTTCATTTCTTTCTGTTGCAACCGAATCGTCCCCTTGAGCGGCTATTGGCTGATTATCGGAGCCAGCAGTAGAACGTTGACCTTCTGCAGTTACCTCTGGGGTGGAGATGGCTGTGCTCGAATTCTCTGCTCGTCTTGGATTGGACGACTGTGTTCGCCCAACACGTTGGGTGTTGTCGGCCGCCTCATCATCAAGGGGCTGATTCAACATATTTAGAAACGCATCTTGGTTCTCCGAAATAAGTTGTAGAAGAGCTGGGTTTGTTTGTCCTATCTACAAATAAACAAATTGAAGCTAAATGCTGTACTGATGTATGTGTGTGTTTGCATACCTGTTGAAGAACCGCATGTAAAAGGTGCGGATTTTGGTATATTAGAGACCGCATCTGTAAGAATTGAGGCTGACTGCGTAAAAACTCGAATGGATCTGGAAAATATGGTAATTGAAATTATAAAATGATATATATCCAGATGCATTTTTATGTTTACCAGCTGCCGATTCAGCCGTCAAATCACTTGGACGACCCTCGCGAAGATTCCTCTCCACTCTGGCAGGTTCTTCATCACCTGGATTAAATAAATTCTCATCCTGTGGTATGCCGTTAATTAAATATTCGACTGCACGTTCGGGATTATTAAAGCTGGCGGCCATTGCTCGTTCAACCTGCTCCCGAGGATACCCCATTTCGACCATTGACGCAACAGTTCGATTGAATTCTTCGCCCATCAGTAAATTGGATTCAGCGCGTGTCTGTAGTGAGGCATTTGCTAGTTCACCAACCAAATCAATGCTTGAAAAGTCAGTTGTGGTAGCCGTGGAACCTGCTGGGAGCGGAACTGGAGCTGCAGATATTTGAGTTGTAGCCGAAGCTCCGGTACTTTCCACCTCAACTCCTAAAATTTCACTTGTCATTTTATTAGTCTTTATTTCCTTCGAGGATTCATTCGGGTTCGGCAGATCAGGCTTCTTATCTATTGCATTTGTTGAGCTTTCCATTTGCTCATTGAGCTGCATTCGCTGTGCATCGGCATTTGTGTTGCTGCTGCTGCTGGTGCTAGTTCCGCTTATATCTCGACTGAGCATCACTACGATGAATTTTTTTTCATCCACTTTGTACGAACTAATTGTTTGCTCATCTGTTAGTATGACGCCTGAGGAAATATATATACAAGCATATGTATATACATACATACATTGAGGTGCAAATATATTAAATGTTAGTCAACAAACTAGTTAATTAGTGTTTCATACCGGCATATATCAGTTTTTGTTTCTCCACAAAGTATTCTGCTCCACGTTCATGAAAGATTTGTTTTTTAAGCTCCAATACCTATAGAACAGTTATTAATGATATTGTATGTATGTACATAGTATTTATGTACATATGTACGGTTGGAAAATTGAAGCGTGTTATATAAAATTTACCGTTTTCTCTGGATCAAAGTCAATTGTGAAGGTTTGCTGCTGAAGATTCTTTACCGTAATAATCATTTTATAATTTTTTTATTTGGGATGAAATTGTTATTTTTAATTTTTGCCTTGCTCTTCTTTTCTCACAAAAATGTTTGTCATCGACACTAGAGATGGCCTAAAATATTTTAATATCGAATATTGAGTAAACCGATATTATTGTGAATGTCATATTTATTTTTTTAAATAATGTATTGCAATTTTTTAGTTACATATATGATTTAACGGACGTCCTTAAAATTTGACAGATTACGCTTGTGTGTAAAATGTGTTTGTTTTTGAGTGTGTAAAATTTGTTCACTATTGGTAGAAAGTCCATCACAAACGCATTGTTGACTTCGTACTTGAAATTCTTTCAGGTTAATTTTATTTTATTATATTAATATATTTCTACAAATAGTAATTTTTCATTGTTAAGTTTTCTGTACATTACAGCATTATTCTATATACCGGTCCAATAAATATAGAAAATATCGTACTATGAAATCCACAAATACTCTGGCAACTTCGATGCAACAGACTGGCTACAAGTTCTTAAATACTACTAAGTTTGTAACTACTAAGTTTTAATTTTAACTTCGGAAACAAATTAATAATGACAATAATTAATGTATTAACTGACACTTAATATGATTTTATTAGAATACTTTTACTATTTATAATTCAATACAAAAAAAGTGAGAACGCTCTAATCGAGACTGCTCGATTCGAAGATACCCTGAACCCTCCCTGGGAAGAAACGATATTGCGAAGAAGCTATGATTATTTTACATATGTATGTATATATTGCGAGCAACACATACATACATACACACACGCACGCACACATGCATAAGCACGCGCTCTCACAACTGCTCAGCGACTACGCTTGGACTGCAATATGCCTAGATTATAGGAAATTAAATGTTTAATAGCTTTTTATGTTGATATTTGATACTTAATCAAATTCATAGTTTAATAAGGTCATTAATATGTGTGTATTTGTCAAAGCACAAGTATCTAGTAAATACAGTCTTGAAATACGGTTTTCGCAAATTTGTCGCAAAGGGTGTGTGTGTGTGTGTGTGTGTGGGTATCGAAAATCCAAATATTTCAAAATCTTTGTATTCATTACACGGAACATAGTAAATATGAAATCTCTAGGTTTTATGGTATACGAAAACCAAGGTGGATTTATCGAGATTGATCGATAATAAGAAAACGGGATAGTTTATCGATCTTTACGAGATCGCTGTGTTCACACAGACGGACAGTCGGACTTACGGATGGATATTCGACTCAGCTCTAGTTTTTGATCAAGAATATATATACTTTAGTCCATTATAAGTGGGAAATCAGGCTGTAATGGTTCTCTGAAAATCTATGTAAGAGGCAGAAGGATGCGTGGCAGACCCCATAAAGTATGTATATTCTTCAGGGTATAATGAGAAATGCTGTATGGCAACGCCAATGTAACTATAAGTTGGTTATGCAAATTAACTGTTAAAGCGGGTTCTTTTTGGCGCATGCGCCATTTCGATACTCACATTTGCAGAATTATACAATACAAAATAAGTTTTTCATCCGTACCTAACAAGTGACAAAGTATAAGCCTAATTTTGTATTGTTAAATAGAATATAGAAGCGCGTAGTGTAAATATGCCTAATACATTAATATTTCTACAATACTTGCCTTTAAATGTTTTCTCTAAAGATACGGTAACGGTAACAAATCATCAAACAATTTTTTTTTGCAATTAAGCAACCCAATTTTTAATCTTGAGTAGTAAGTTCACACTGTTAACAAATCAATTTATATATATTTATATATATATATTTATAGATATATATATAAGTGTATATATGTATGTATATAATATATAATAGATATATGTATATAAAAGTGATAAAAATATGGTACAATATACATATGTATGCAATGTATATACATACATATAAACCAAATATATATACATATGTACATGTATATATACTCTCGTCGGCATAAGTATTTTGACGAAACATTCTTGTCATTATTACTGAGGACAGTTAAATAACGCTGCGAAAATTATGCTCAAAATGAAGAATATATACATTTCTCTAAGCTTGCCAAATTGTATATTGTTTACTATATGGATTCTCGTCTCTAAGAGAAGTTGGATCCTTCTATTGATGTATAGTGCAAGTAACGTTACTGATGACGAAATTATTCATTGACGAAACCCATCCAGATGAATGCGGTTGTAAGGTTAAGTTACCAAAGTTACTGTCACCGTTATGATCATATTTGCATTGCGAATAGTACAGCCTGCTTTCATAGCAAGTAGTCAAAAACCTCGTAGTTGTATGCTTGAGGTGGTGTTAGGACAGACAGTTGAGAGACCCGTAGCAGTCCGTGTCGCGAATATTCACTGATTCTTGAAAAAGATATCAGTCCCGGTGAGCGGGTTTTTTGTTATGCAATTATCCGACGTTTTTTTGTTGATCATCAGAAATTCACAGCAATGCTCCATTCTGAACGATGATTGTTGTATGATAGCGTTGTATTCATCTTTTTGAAGGGGGTTACAACCTTTAACTTCTTCATATGTTAAGTCCACGATCAATGTACACTTCTCTTATGACATTCGACTAATATGCTAATATTGTCGTTGTAGATTGTGTCTTCCATCTCTTGCGATTTGTTGTTGGAGCCCTCAAAATTTGTAACATTGTAATGTAGTGTTTGTCAATTTCCACAACGTGCCACGAATCTTTTTAAGGGTCGCTTTTGCTATCTAATGTTCCATGTTTTGCGAGGTTCCTCAATTCCTCAGGGCAGTTTGCCTCTTGAATCTTGCGTAATGTGATTATTCTAGCAATTTAGTGAGTGTATTACATTTCTTGTTTGTCCATAAATAAGTTCTTGTCCATAAATAAGTTGGATTGCAACTGGTCTTCATGTGTAGATCCTTACTTGCTCGAGCTGTCAGTTCCGTTCCTAATGCTGTCTTACAAGGTTTCAAACGAGGTAGTGATTGCCTTGGTTGTTGTATTGTCCTTGTATGTCGTCCGGATGTAGACTGCAGCTCCATATGCCTTTACTTCCTTCTGGAATTTCTTCATTGAATCTTTACCTTGTTGAATGAAGGTCGTGTCAATATATTTTCCAATATATTTATGGATCATCCCAGTCAATTTTTGATTCCCATACAATATATGGTAACACGAATGCCTCTATTCGTGTCGTGTAACCTTTCTTCTAAAATTTAATGATGACAGACCATGGATTTTAGTGAACTCCGATTTCCTCCAATGCCTTCAAATCGCATTGCTGAATTTTTGACTACCAATGACAATGCATTTACGGCTCTTTCAGAAATCATGTTGATCTGCGGCCTTGAATCCAGAAGTGCTCTAAAATCTACAAATAAGTAATGTTTTCCCTGTACCTCGACTTGCGCAGTAGCGAGTTAGCAGCAGCGGTTACCTTCATGTATTGTGTGTTCTCGAAGTGTAGCAACGTCTTATGTTGCACTTTATGCGGTTGCGTAGGAAGTATGATTTAGGTTTTGTGCCCATTTTAAACGTGAATCTACAGATTGTGACGAAAAATTTTTACATTGATGAATTCGATGATCCGACAAATCGCAGAATTGACAATTCTGATCCTTGTCTGATGATGCAGATGCGCATATTTTTTATGCTTATGAACGTATTATTTTCCTCCGATGCAGTGCAAGGAATCTTTGTTCTAAAATGGTTAAAAAGTCCTTATTTGGCTCAATTTTGTTTGGGTGTTTAGTGGATTGCTCATATAGTACAGTGTCATCCTATCCAACTTTTTTCCTAGTAGCACTAGCAAAAATATATCCTAATAATTGGTAGCTATACCAACATTTTTGAATGCAGCAAGCATTTCTTGATTGCTTTCGTCACAGACGGTTGATCTAACAGTTTATGGAGAATCGTTGTCGTCAGTTCTCGCTTATTGTTGAAACGCTCCTCCAGCTTAGTACAGGTGGTTTCATAGTTGGACCAAGTCAAATCCAAATATCTGATCGTTCAAGTCGTTATGAATCTCCAGAGAGGTTTGTTTTAAGGTACCAAATTTGTTTGTTGTTTCATGGATAATTTTATTTCATAGATCATTGACACACATTTTGGTTTTGATAATTTTGGCAGCTGCACTTCTGGTTGCGTAGTTGAAGCAGTAATTGATGGTCAATGGGCTTGTCTTGGAAATGAAAGAATCCGCATTCAAATACTTTTCTTTGGTGTATCCAGGCGAAATTAGATCTTCAAAAATTTGGAAATTTTTAAAACGTTTTCTTAATATTCTTGTACGAGAGGCTTGAAGGGTACGTGTGATTAATGTGTACTCTGCTCATGCATTCTTTGCAATGCTTCTAGTACAGCAGTTTGTTTCCTTACAAGACGTAACTAGTCCGTTAGGATTAAGTTCGTTCGATTTTACGGAAAATTCCTCTTGATATTTTTCACAATATCCTTGATTTTTGCGAAGTAATTTTCCTTTGTTATTACTATTATTATACCCTGAACCCATTCAGAATGGGAAATCAGGGTATAATGTTTTTGTGAAAATGTGTGTAACAGACAGAAGGAGACGTCGCAGAACCTATAAAGTATATATATTATTGATCAGCTCGAAGAACTGAGTCGATATAGCCCTGACCGTCTGTCCGGTCATCCGACCGTACGTCTGTATGAACGCAAGGATCTCGTAAACCACAAAAGCTAGAGATCTGAAATATGAAATGTATACTCGTGAATACCATATACAATACGATATTTCGATATTTCGATAAATGTACTTTCATTTATGTAACCCATTAAAGCTAGAGACTTCAAATTTTTTGTGCAGATAGGTAGAAAGTCTATCTGCAAAAAAAGTTATTAAACATTTAATTTCCCATGTCATAGGCGTATTGCAGCCCGAGCGCAGTTGCCGCTCAGTTAAAGAGCGCGTGCTCATATTACGTTTGTGTGCGTGCATATGTGTATCGGATATTCGAAGGGTTCAGGGTTCTCCTAGTCCTAGCCATGCCTTGTTATGGAAGTATGTTGGATTTGAATTTCGTTCTCGAGGATTCTATCTATTGTTCCTAATAAAAACTTGGATCTTCTCTCCAATCCAGAACCCATTAAAAATAGGAATTCAGGTAGCCCTGTCTGTCGTTTGACCGTGCGTCCGTCCGTCATCAACTGAGTAGATACGTAAGTAGATATACTAAATACAAAGATTTTGAAATTAATGGATTTCGTATACCACGCCCCCCTTCGCCCAAAATTTGCAAAAAACGTATTTCAACTATATAGACTTATGCTTTAGCAAATTTACACATGTGAATGATTTCGGGTTGAAATTTTACACTCATACAGTGGAACGGTGTTGGTAGAGTGGACACTCGACTGGGCGTAAGCCCTAGTTATATTCGTCATGGAGCCGCCATCGGGGGTAATTACTTATTATTATTATTATTATCATTACTTTTTTTTTTAAATTTAATTTTATTTAAAATTGGCGGGGTTCAGGATATTTTTTAGTCGGGCACCTGGAATAAAGTTTCCTTACTTGTTTTAGTTTCTATTAGTGTGTAATGTTGTAACATTACAGATCGCAGTCTGACCCAAGGGCACTTCCGAGAAATTTGTTGTTGTTGTTGCTAGGACGGTAAGAGGGCTGGGAGAGGGAAATGGACTTTCAAGTTAGTTTTAGAACAAAAAATAACACTGATTTATTTTTTCAGTTATTTTTTTAGCCGTGAGCCGACGTTGCCGTGATCTTTTTGTCTGTCACGTATTCTTTTGTCTGTTACATGCATTTTAACATAACGATTATATTCAGTTTTCCCATTTTTCAGGGTATAAAAATCAAAGAATTTTCGATATATTTTTAAAAGTTATTTTTTGGTTGATTTGTAGAAAGTTTTCTGATGTCGAGTAGGCAATAAGATGCCATATACTCTTCTTGAATTCAAATTGAAAAAAAAGTGTACGAAAGCGAAACGGAAATTCTTGAATGAGTTCAATGAGAGCAGAGCACTATCAAATAACTGGCTGGGCCTTTGCTTTTCAATAAGAGTACAACTACAAGATAAAACATGACGGTAAGAAATTTAAACTTATATAAACTATTTACATAAATTTATATGTACTTCATTACAGCATTATGCATGGGATGAAGCATGCTATCATAATAATAAAAACGATGCCTTATCCACTGCTGACAGTCGACCAATTAACAATAGCCCCATTTATAATTACGATGAGATGCAATCAGGTACATATGCTGCTTATGACGATGAATATGGGGCAGCAGAGGAAGAGTACGCTGCCGATAGTGAAGCCTTTGGCAGTTTTAATCAGAACTATGCGCCATGTACAACAACAACTACCACATTGGTTGTAGATAACGAGCCAAATAATGCATCAGTGGAAGGGGAGTATTGGCGAAATAGTTATTCAACTACGGAATGTTCTGGCAATGGTTATAATTCAACAAGTGGTTCCCTAAACATTGGTTCCTCAATACCAATTGAAGGTACGTACTCGAGAAGGGGCAATCGGGTTGGCTGCCGATTGCCGATTGCACCTGTTATCGATAATTCGAAATATCGTATGCTACCGCAACCGATTGCCTATACCCAAAATGTTCTAGATGAGCATACGGCTTATGCAGACGAAAGAATAGGAAGTTTTATCTGCTTGCCGACGGCGGCGCCAAATCGAATGTTGCCCGAACCGCATCCAAGAGTACGAAACACCACATCACAACGACTATTTGAAGATAACATCAGCTTAGGTGGGATATCAACAATAACAACAGCAGCAAAACCCGGGACCAGTCAGACCTATGATGTTTTCAATCAAATGTCGCGACCCTATACATCAATGCTGCCTCTCGATTATGGCGACTATTCGGACTATGCTTACAATACGGACAATTTGTCGACATATAGCGATACACCACCCATGAGCAATTCCACGCAGATTAAGCTGCAGCAACAACGCAAAATTTCACTTATGTTGGCAATGACAACAGCATCTGTGATAGCATCTGGAGAGACTAGGATACCCGTACAGCAGCAGCAGCAGCAGCAATCCAACACGGCTAGATTTAATGATAATAATAGCTATTCAATATGTAATCGAAATATTATTAACATTGAATCAACATCGGCTGTTACAACAAACTCCTCAGCTGCCTTTAGCATTGCAACTTCGTTAGCTTCAACACAATGGTCAAATACGATGATAACGACGTTGACTTCGACGATGACTACGACGACGACTTCAACTAGAAAATTGCCAAAACGTCAACTGTCACCTGCCGTACAGTACAAATTAGCGCCATCAACAGTACCCAAAGTCCAGTACAATCCATTAGAAACTTCAATTCAAACTCCAACTCATCGAGCAAAGCAGTTACCCAAGTTGCCTACTCTTAAAACAAAAGCTTCTCCCAGCGCAGTCCCGATTCGCGATTCAGTAAGTGTTGTTAGTTCATCGCCAGAAAGATATCATTCGATGTTAGATAGTACTCCATTAACATCTATGGTCTATATTGACGATGCCAATAATTTAGCAAAGCAGCAGCAGCAAGAGCCACAGGAACAGCAGCAAAAGCAACAAGCTTCAATTAATAAGAATTATAGCGAATATCACCTCAATGACCCAACAGATCTGAGCGATGTGACTAAATCGTTTGACTCATTTAGAACTTGGTCACCAACTTCTTCGACATTCCCCGATTCGCTTACATTGCGTCCAAGTAACTTTTCTAGTCTTCTTGAGTGTGACGTCAACGCCCCATCCCAATTTAAATTAGAGCAGCCCTTGTCAATATCAACAAAAGATCAACAAAATTTGATTTTCACAAACACCGCAAAAACAAGCTTAAACGAAGCTAAGAGATCATCATTTGACATATCTGAATATCTGAAACCTTATCAATTCAATACCCTTAAGTTTACACCAGAAACAAAAAACAAAATTGAAAGCGAAATTGAAAATGGAAATGCTAATAACCCTGAGAACGTAATTCTCACTAGCACAAGGAATACATATGATACTAGAAAGAATTCATTGGAATCATTTCAATGGAACCCATTGGAAACTCAAATGCCAAATTTCAATTCAAATCTTAATTCAAATTCAATTACTACCTTAACAAATAGCAGTCCCATCAACATTACAGCGCCATTAAATGAATCATCATCCAGTGTATCCTATCAATTAAGTAAACCCATTTTAGATTTGGAGCAGAAAAAGGAAGAAATTGATTTAAAAGTTCCTCACGATACAGTCACAACTTTGAGCCACTTAAGTGACGTGTTCACAACAACTGTTATTCCGTTTACTCAATCGGACATTGGTATTACTAGCAGTAGTTCAGTGTGTAATATTGTCGATTCGCCTACGTTGTCCTATGTTGATTATATGAAAAAGTTTGAACTACCGGATCTACCTGAACTACCTGAACTATCGCCCATTCCTGATATATACAGCGTAATTACGACTCAAACTGAACATGTGACGCCAAGTACAACTACTTTGACTGTGCAGAATCAAGAGACAGTTCCGACCACAGCAGAGTCGCAATCATTAGAATTGGATATAAACAGTTATAAGACTAATGAAAATCAAATTGAAAATACATCAAGGTGGCTGCTTAGTCTAGCAAGCCCCTCGATAAACACATCTGTAGCGGATATAAATCTTATCAATTCTGACCTAAGCTCCATAGTGGATACAATTAGCTCAAATTCTCAGCAGCTCGAATCACGCCCAGGAAAATTAGATGGAGAAGACATAAGGGAACCTTTAATTTGTACAGAGTCTTTATTAAATCGTGATGATGACCCATTGATACGAAACGTCTCAGCTTTTGACGATAGCTTCTATGATAGTTTTAATGTTGATCTGTCGGCTTTGACGGCAACAATAGCTCACATTGAAAGTGAAACATCGCTAACGCCAGCTCTGAAGTTAAATTACAATGGACCTTTAGGCAATCTTATGACATCTAATACCTACTCGAATTTAGGGGAAACAAATAAAACGAGCGAACAAAATGAGCCGTGCAGCGGATATTATAAGCCAGCGCAGAAGCAGATAGATGAATTGCCACAAACTCCACCAAAAGCCAAGGTATCCAGTGTGCTCGATGGTCTATCGAAAGGTATTAAAGGTGGCTTGGATGGGGTGCTTAGCGGTGTTAGTTCAACAACGGAACAGAATCCAATAAGTAATAGTAAAAAGGGTTTTGGGTTTGGATTGGCCTCGAAGTTGGTGCCAAATGTTGGGAGCTTACTTGTGCGACAAGACCCAACACCTACGACAACTTCTACCTTCACAGACCCTAATACAATGATGTCTTCCGATATCACTCCGAAAACAACACCAAACGGACACGATTATAACCTGGAGTACGATCAGTTACCAGATAATATAAATAGGAATGTTAACACAAACGTCAGCACACCGCTCACACCTACGCTTGATTATCTCAGCAATAAGTCGAATTTAGATTTTGACTATCTCGGAAATGATGACTTATCTCATAACGACTTTGGTCACAGTGAATATCCAGTAACCTACGCTGACAATATTCCCAGCTATCCAGATCCATATAAAGTTGCTACGAACCATGAATTGGAATTGGCTTCAAATGAAGCTGGTATCGAAATCGAAACGCAGAGTAAGCCTCAAATAGTAAAACCTTCAGTAACACCAGTTAAGCAGAACATAAAAAGCGCTTCGGGCGGTATGTTTGGTTCAATTTTTGGTAAAGCTGCAGCAGCTGTACAAACCGCGACACAGGTCGTTAATCAGAGTGCCTCTTCGGTTGCATCGGCTGTGGCTCAAAAGGCATCAGGACAGCAGGTCAACCCAGCAACTTTTGTTAATCAGATCAAGATGACCGATGCACCATGCGTAATTACTACAACGTCCTCTTCCAATCAAACTCCAGCTATAAATATGTCATACGTATCCAATATTGAACAGGCAGAAATTGACAATGATAACTACAATAAATTACATGGTAGCCATGACTCGACTTATTCAAGAGCTGACGATGATTACGAAAATAGCAATACACATATGCCTATCAACGATGACAATAAAGCATACTCTATATACTATTCCAGTGATCAGAGTCACAATCGAAATCAGAGTCTTAGCGATGAGATGCTAGGGAAAGTGAAGGTATTACCGACGGTGCCGTCAGCAGGATCCAGCTGCAAAAAACTGCCCACCATTAATGGTAAATCGGGGCTGATGTTGATTAAACAACAGCCGACTGAGATCTTTGATGATAATGATGAAGTTAATGAATCGGATGATGATCTCATTGATAATTTTATCGGACATACTGATAATACGAGTTATTGCATCGATAGTGAGCAGAATGATTACTATATGGATCATCAGCAGACGACACCGTCAAATAGAATTGCTAACGATTATTATGAGCACGTTGGCTCGGGTTATGATTATCGAGAGGATTTCTTTAATGAAGAGGATGAATATAAATATATTGAACAACAGACTCAACAGCAGCAGCAGCACCAGCAAGAAGAACATCATCATCCGTATCAGAATTCACATAAAATGTTGCTCAGCCATAAGCAATCCTCATTAGATTACGTGGACGATGGACAAAACGATGACTACCTAAACGAGACTTATCCAAGTGATGAAGACTGTGGCAATTATCTAGATGAAAGCTCGAGTGGTAGTGTTGGCATCAGTGAAAATCGAAAACAAAATTTGAGCGTCATCAATTCAGCTGCTGCGACTGTCTCACTAGAGCATCAGCATCAGCATCAGCAAATCAAGAAACAGGATAGCATTATTGTTGAAGAGGATGAATCCAGCCCGATTGACTTAATTGGCGATCGTAGCCTCTCTACACACAGATCACCTGAAGGTGAGCTAGCTGATGAGCTTAGTATTACTGATGAGGATCAACTGGCCGATTTGTTGCCAACCAGAAGCAAGTCTCAAAAAAAAAAGAAGGTGCTTATGCGTGGTGAAACGGAAGAAGTAGTCAGCGGTCATATGCAAATCTTACGAAAACCGGAAATTACAGCCAAGCAAAGATGGCATTGGGCTTATAACAAGATCATAATAGAACTAAACGTAAGTACTTAATTTTCTTAAAAATATAGATATAAATCTTATATATATATGTGATATCGGTATGATATTATGGCGCTATAGTTAGCTGGCATGCTGTAATTGCCTCATACTATTTCAATTGTGTTGGAAAAGACTGACAGCTTGTATTATACAAGTAATGCATTTTCATTTAGCAGAATTTGCTGACAGTCGGATATTGGGTGAACAGCAACGCGATCCTTAGGAGACCCCCTGACCCCTGTCAAGAGCCAATAGTCATCGCAGGTGATATTCTAAGATGAGGCTTTTCTTTCTCTCGTGAGGTAATACTCTGTGGTCGGTTCGCGGGATGGAAGCGGAAAGTAGAGGTAGTTTGACTAGGGTTAAGTCCCACACTTTCAATGCTTTTTTTCATCTACAAAAAGAAAGAAGAAGTCTCGACTAGAGCATTCTTACCTGTTTTGGCCTGGGTGTAAAAGAATACGGAACGTTTTTTTTTAAACGAAAAATTTCTATAGAAGTGTTGTATTCAATAAAGCAAACCTGGGAATTCGGTATATAGGAAATCTAATAAGTTATTATTGAAAGCGAAAAAATTAATAACAACCCGACCTATCTATTTTATATTTGAAGATCTTGCGAAGTTCTATCACAATAAAACGCTACTGACAAATCAATTTCATCGTTAATTTTAGAAAGAGTGCACACTTCGGCAGGCAAACACAAGAACAAATGAGGCAGATGTTTTTCATTTTAATATTTTAATAATATCAATCCTCCACTTCCTCCTTGCCAAAAGCGAGTATGCAAACGTGTTATACGAACAATGTGTTTCAATTATTTGTTGCAGTTGTCCAGCATCGCAAGGTATAATATCGCGTGTTTCAAGAAACCAATTTTACCTAATTATTCTCAAATATTTTTTTTGTGTCGTGTGTAATAATACAATTTTGATTTTTGCTATACACCAATTTCTTACAATTCTGCTAAAAATATAATTAATATGCTGAAAATATCATTAAAATCCGTTAAGTAACACAGAAGTTATTCAACAACACGTTTAGGCAATTGACAAATGTGCGCTTGTCTGCACAGCGAACATTTTCTTATAAATTGTGTGTTTATAGCTCAAAAATAGTGTTTTTTTCTATTTGCCACGCCCCCAGTGGGCGTAGACATATAATTTTTGGCGAGTACATGACAGGGATCTAGATCTGTGAATTTTGGACGCTTACACTAAAAAAAAGCGAAAATTACAGAGGCTCAAAAGTAAAAATAACAAGTAAGGAAACTCTAGTCGGAGGTGCCCGACTAGGAAATACCCTGAACCCCGCCTATCGGCGGCTTTAAATGCACTTCAAAGTTTATATATAATTTTAAATTAAATTAAAAAATTAAAAAAAAAAACAAAAAAGATTAAGTAACTTGCATAAAAAAAGTTTTGACATCAGCTTAGAGAATCGAACCCGAGACTTTATGTCGGCGATCATCGTTTCTGTCAACACAGCCGTTGCAATACATTAGAGTGAGATAGCGAATTCCTAATTACAGTTATTGAGCTACTGAGCTGCTGCTACTGAGCTGCTGAACTTCTGCTTAAAATTCATCCCCAATTTGTCTTTGTTGTTGTTGTTATGAATTCTTCGAATTTTCTAGAGCTTCTGCTGCTGTTGCCATGCGCGTGTGTACGTAAACGTTTGGTAAACGTTTCGTTTTATAACATAATGCATTTCATCTATTCATATGTATGTACATACATATGTATATTATATTGACTTTATTTAAGTTATATCAATGTTACTCTTATTTTATATACATGTATACATACATACATATATACATATATACATATATGGAAATATATACAGTATGTACTTGTGTACATACATATGTATGTATATTGCAAGCAACGCATACATACACACGCACACGCATACGCTCTGCTAACTGCGCAGTTTACTCAGCGACTTCGCTGCGCCAATATGTTCGTGTTATGGGAAACTAAGTGCTTAATAACTTTTTTTGTAGATCGAATTTCTTAATCAAACTTGCGCAGCGTAATTATATCATTCATATGCGTGTATGTGCAAAAGCACAAGTCTCTAGTATTTGAAATAAGTGGTTTGAAAATTTGGGCGAAGGGGGCGTGGCATCCAAAATTTAACAAAAATCAAAATTGTATAAAAGTCCCATTAAGCTAAATACAAGATTTGGAGTTTCTAACTATAAAGATGTAGAAGATATAATTTTAAAACTGAAAATCGATTTCGTTTTTAATCGATAAAAAAAGAACGAGAAGAGTTATCGAATTTCTAAAACAAACTCGACCTGCGCGTGATATACACGAATCTATAAAAAAAAAGTTCAAGTCTCTAGCTATTATAGGTTCTGAGATCCACGCGTTCAAACATACGGACAGACGGACAGACGGACAGACAGACAGACGGACAGGGCTCAATCGACTCGGCTTGTCGTCCTGATCAAGAATATATATACTTTATGGGGTCTGCCACGCCTCCTTCTGCCTGTTACATACATTTGGGCTGCAACAAAACCATTATACCCTGATTACCCATTTTTAATGGGTTCAGGGTATAAAAATGGCCGATCGATATAGGAGCATCACCAGCAAGTTTATTGAACTTGGGACGTTTATACAAGTATAAATATAAAGTCTAAAGTTTCTAGCATTAATAGTGTTCAAATTATAATAGAAAATGCAAAATTGTTATATATCCGATTATCCACGCCCCTACTAGGGGTGAATATATAATTTTTTGGTCGATCTTTATAGGATCATAACAGTTACTCACGTGCCAAATTTGGTCTTTCTAGCTCTAAAACTGTAGAGGATAGAGTTTCACCCGATTTTCCACGCCCCCAATGGGCGTAGATATATCCGCCATAGCTTATTGAAGTTGGGTATATACATTCCACATCTCAACTCTCTAGGACTGCTACAAGTAGTGTTTCTGAGATACAGGAAAATTCATTTTCCAATTTGCCACTCCCGTAGTGGGCGTATCGGGAATATCTTTATCTGACGAGAGTATATACGAGTATATATTCTAACGGACAGACATTGCACAAACTCAATATACTCATTTCACTTAGTGAATGAGTATAAAATTTACTAACAATAAAACACATAAAATATACTTTTAAAAAGTTTTGTATACCCTGGAGCCCATTGAAAATGGCATTATGTTTTTGTGAAAAAGTATGTAACAGGCATAAAGTATATATATTCTTGATAAGTTTGATGTACTGTCTGTCCGCCCGTCTGTGTGAACGGAGCGATCTCGTATACCATAAATATAAAGATCTGAAATTTGATAGGTATACTCGTGAATTTTCTATAATTCATCCCGTTTCCTAATTATCGATCATTTTGATAGATAGATTTTGATTTATGTGTGCCGTTTAAGCTAGAGACTTCAAATTTACTGTGCAGATAGTGAATACAAACATTTTGTATTCACAAATTTGCAAAAACGTATTTCAAATACTAGAGACTTGTATAATATGATTGCCATAATCACTGAAAGTTTGATCAAGAAAGTCCATCTGCAACAAACATTATTAAACATTTAATTTCCCCTATCATAGGCGTATTGCAGCCCAAGCGCAGTCACTGTGTGCGTACGTATGTGTGTGTATGTGTTGCTTGCATGTAAAATAATCATAACATACTCCAATATCGGCTATTCGAAGAGTTCAGGGTATCTCCAAGTCTAGCAATCTTACTTGCTATTTATTTATCATTGGTTTGACAAGCATTGTCACTGCTTATCGGTGTAGGTTCGAATCTGGATGAGGCGATGTCAGTTTTTCTTTTATTTCTTTATGCCCTGAACCCATTGAATTACTACTACGTATTTAATTTATCTACAGATTGATTTTGAAGTCTCTAGCCTTAACGGTATACATAAGTCAAAGTCAATTAGATAATTAGGAATCATTGATATGGTCAGTACAGGTTGTATGGTTAGTGGTATGGTATAAACAAGGATACATGCCAAATTTTAGATCTCCAGCTTTTTTGCAGATTGACGCGATCATACATAAGAACAGATATCAACTCGTTCGATATAGTTTATGTGGGCTGTCACGGCTATTAATTCTTTGTTACCCGGCATTCGAATATTCAATTCGTTAAGGGAATCAACAATTTTATTCTGTTACTACGATGCATACATAAGTTTGACAGCATTTTCTGAAGGCCATACGCATAATATTGATAGGAATGGCATTTACATACTCGTTAATTAGCTGATATGAAATACTATTTATATATACATATATACTGTGTCGGTTTGTATGGATGTACAAAGTGGCCTTCATTGCACATTCGTATGTTTTCAGAAATGAACAGCTGTTAGTTGTGCCTATATATATACACCATATCTATATACATATGTATATACAAACATAAGTTGACTAGGTGTAGCTGTATGTTTATTTAAAACTCTGCCCGCATGCAGACACACAACTACACACCATCACACAATACTGTTGTTACTGTTGTTTATTAGGCATGTTCAAGTTCAACAATTAGTCTGTGCGCTCATGCCACGTAGTGTTGAAGGCCCATACAATGAATTTGGTACACGGTTTGTTCAGTCACGGCATCTGGGCAAGCTCCATTCATGTTGATATTGCCAAGTCTGAAGTCGACCCGATTTGCGGTTATCAAATGTTAAAAACCCCGCCATCTGTGGCAGAGAGAACGCGAAAGTTTAGCTGTCTTCTAAAAAATCAACGGGAAAGTGTCTCTTACGTGAGTAATCTTAAATAAATAGGTTTTCAGCTAATTTTATATACATATATATACATGTATACTGTTGGGTACTTCTCCCGCACTTTCCCAGTATTTTGAAAAAAGGAGATTAGTGGTTTCATTGGTAAAGACATCTAGAACAAAAGTTATTTAATAATTAATTTCCCAAGCAGCTTTACGCATGTTCCAGGGTATCGCCTAGTCTGGCAGTGCTAGCCCTCTTAATTCCGCCTTTTTCCAAAAGCTTCCGGATATGTGAAATTCTGATGCAAGACCTATCTTATGAAGCTCTGAAGAGAGCAGTTAGTGAAGCAAGCAACTTCTGTCCTAATCTGTCTCTCTCGTTCTGTGTTAGACTTGCCAAAGCTTTTGAAAGCTTCACCAAAAAACTCCCTGACAACTATTGAGAGCTCGTGTGTAAATCGCATGCGTAGTAAACCGACCCGAACATAACCCGACTTCCAAGTGCTCTCATACACAAGCTCTCTGTCTCTCTTTCACCTTCGCTCTCATTTTTCTCTTTCGCTTTAAGTGTGTATTCAATTTCAATACTGATGAATAAAGTGCACTCCCATTGTAGCCGCTCCTGCTACAAGTTCTGTGGGAATACACACACCCACACACACATATATATAAATATACATATATTCGAGAGAGCGCGTACGGAAGTTGCGTAGGTACCGTTAAGAAGGAGAGCTTACTAAGATGTAGTATACTTTTCAGCGCTTTCCAATTCACACCAGTTCAGTGGCAGGCATTTGTTAATAAGTGAAGATTTAGTTTGAAAATAAAAGAGCAATGTTGATTAGATTAAAAGTGGCCTTAACTAGCAAGCTAAACAGTCCACACGGTGGTTTATAGATACATTTTAACGATAGCAACAGCAAAAACAACACTCTTATTTGAGTGCAATTAAAAGCAAGCCAAACCAAAATACGCATACCCTAAACGTTGTTATACATACTAATATAATATGTATTAATTGTGTCACATGAGGGCACTGCTAAACTTATCCTTCTCAGTTGCATTATGCGTGCACTCCAATATGTTAAATATATTTTGCAATATCTATTTTTTGTTCAGCATGTGCATTTCATAGAAAATAACGGCTGTTGCTATTGATCAGTCATAGGTGTCAATTTACCGTTATTTGCAACTAGATCAAGAGTTTTCTTGTAATAATATATAATCTTTTAAGCAGCTTTATATTGTAGATAGTTATAATAGTTGAAATAAGTGTAGAACTGTTCTTCACATTTGAAAATATTTGGAAGCTTTTACTCAGGACACCTTAGAACTCATACAATATTTATGTTATTTTCTTGCATTTAATCCCAAAAAGAGATACTACATAGTTGGTAAACGGCCACTTAACAAGTGTAAAAACGATAAGTTAAAAAAGCTAGAGCATTCACTTGCGTAACTTCTATATAAATTTCACCATTTAAATCAGCTAGTAGAATTAATATTTACTGTAATTGGTACAACTGCTATTTGGTCAACAACTTTAAGTGTAACAACGTGGAATTTGTCGCACGTATGTATGCCTTACATATATATCTTTGGATATATAATATATATATATATGTGTATATATAATTTAATGTATATAATGTTTAGTCGTGATGTCAGAAACAACAACAGAAACAACAAGTCCGATGCCTTTTAAGTCCTCAGCTGCTGCGACGGACTTGCTGCTGCAGCCCTCTCGCGCGATGCCTGTTAGCAGCAGCAGCAGCAGCATGAGAACTAGCAGCAAAGCCATGAATCTAACACGTACTGGAAGAGACGAGTTAAAAGCGGAAACCTACAGCGTGGCTGCCAATGCCTTACACAGTCAATTCAAAATCAAGCAACAATTAAAGCAACAACAACAACTGGAAGCTGTTAAGGCAAATGATCTGCAAAACCATCGACAAAATCATAATCATCAGCAGCAACACCAGCAGCAGCAGCAATCACAATTGAGTTTGCTTAGCGACAATCTATCCATATCCATGTCTAGGTCGAACCTAAATAATGGCAGCATGGCCTCGATCAGAAGCGAGCAACAGCTATGCCAGCTCTATAACTCACAACAGCATTCTGACTACATAATATCCGACTATATGGATAAAATTGCGACACGAATTAGTTTGCTAGAAACTGAGCTAAAGTTTGCATGGCGTGCTCTGGATTTGTTATCGAATGAGTATGGCAAAATTTGGACCAGATTAGAGAAATTGGAAAACATATCAGTCGAACAGCAGTCTGTAGTTGGAAATCTAATGGGTCTCATTCAAACCAAGCAACAGCAAGAACAGCATGAGCAGCAACAACTTTCAAATTCCAAAATTCCATTTACAACATTTTCAACAGAAAGGCAACTGTTGCCCATGGAACTGGAGTTCGATGGCAATATAGATGTATTAAGTGAATCAAAGGTAGAAAAGTCTAACTTTCGCCATCTCCTTGAAGAGTTAAAAGCGAACCATGATGAATTATATTTAGATGAGACCGGCGCCTATGCCCCAGAGATGGATAACAACGGCGATAGCCACTATCTGAAAGATACTAAATCTGAACAACTTGTTGATGAGCAACAGCAGGAGTTGGATGAGTGCGATTGGCTGGAAAATGTAGCTGATGTGAATCAGAGTGGCTTTCGAACTAGATCCCGAACTAATCTTTATTCCGAATCTGATCTGTTGATGTATGAACAGCAGCAGATAATGGCGAATAATGCCAGAGCCGAATTATTGCAGGAATTTCTAAATAGCCAGCGCGTGCTGGAGCAAGTAGCTGCATCAGCATCAGTCTCTCCATCAATCGCTGGCAATTTACGTAATATACAATCCGCTAAGAGATCGTCACAGGAAATGCTAGTTGATACCTCCAATGATCTTGATCAGCTCGTTGACGAGGTGAAGTTTTTTCGTTTAACAGCCGTTAAAACCGGCCAAGGTGGGAACGAGATAGTACCCATCGAGGACACCGGGGGTACGACAAACAATTATGAAATCAATGAAAACTTCTACAAGAATTTAAACGAAGCATATCGCGACAATAACTTGACAACGGAGATATGCAATGTGGAACGTTTGCTACAGCAGTCCGAAATAGCTCACGAGTCTTTGACGAATGAACACTCAGCCGTTTCGGATATGATAGCTGAGAATACTAAGAATCTTAGCAAAGAGATAGCAGAATCAACCACAATCAAGGGTAAAGAATTGCGAAAGCATCGAAAAAAAAAACACCATAAGAACGAAATGGATATGATAAACAATTTGAAACATATACTCGCCCAAGCATCCAGCACTTCGGATAAAACCCCAGATTCAAATATAGCTAACTGCAAGTGTCCATCAAAAGGATCAACAATTTGTTCTTCTTTAGAAGATACGAGTGAAGACAGTATTACGGTATTTGAGGCCGTGACTGATGTTATAATAAGGGAAATAAATAAAATTAGCGATCTACAATCATTATCAAGATCTCAAATACTTAAAGTAAGAGAGACAATCAGATCTGAGCAAACTTTCTTTGAAAAACTGAATCAAGTGGACAAGAACCTAACTTTACTTTTATTAAATCCCGTTACCATGGCCGAAGAGCTGAGATGTCTGCGGATCATAGACGTTGACGAAAAATTTGACCTGGTTATGAAGAAATTTGATAAAAATATCGTTACCTTAAAAAAACTAGTTGGCAATTCATTTGACCAATATCAAATACAAGGGAACAAACGTTTAAATTTAAATTCTAGTTCTAACTTAGATTCCAATTCCAAATCCTTTTCAAAATCAATTTTAAGTGTGAATTCAAATATAAATAAAATTGACACCCCTTCACAGACTTCAACTTTTGCAAATGAATATAGCGCCCATTTGTTACGTAATAATTCTGATTTAGATGAACAATTGAAGTTATTGGAGACCCAAGAAATTGAGATAAATCGTAAAAAAAACATTGATAAAATTACAAAAAATCGTGAACTAGAACTGGAAACGGAAACGGAGAAGGACGAAGAAATATTATTATCGAGAACTACTGAAAGGCAGAATGAGCAGAAGAGTTTTAGCTTGTCTGAGCAGCGTTTAACTAACATTTACAATCAAGATGAGTATATAAGATCGCTGAAAAAAAGCCTAGAAAGGCATAATAGTATGTTGTTCCTATTACATTTACAAAATCCGGATAAGCATAAAGAAGTTGCTTCCTCAGACTTGGATGAAATATTGCTGGGTCCTAGTGGCGCAAGTCCTCCACCGCCAGCTCCTAATGATAATGCCTTTGATAATATATTGGATATAGCTGGTGTCAATAAATTTGCCCAACAGCTGCTTAAGCCACTTCAGCAACAACAACAACAGCAACAAACTAAATCTGATTCGGGACTATCGTCGATGAGCGGCTGGTCACCAAATTCGAATGAAAATATTAATTTCATCAAATGCAGTGATATGACCGTAGATATGATGAATATGATGATAGATCTGCATACAAGTGCCGACATCAAATTGGATAAATCGAATAAAGTAAATAATATTGGTGCAGATTCAAACATGGATTTCAATATGTATCAACATCCTAAATCGGGTAGTGAATATATATTTAGTGAGGAAAACCTTAACTATATACATGAGCTATCAAAAAATATACCAATTTGTTCAGCATATGAAAATAAATCAATGTTTGCCGAGTCAAATCTGAATGACAATGATACAATTTCAACAGTTGATGAAATGCTCAAATGGGATCAACGGCAGCTTCACCCCAACAGCAGAACATCTCAACGATTTATGGATAACAACAATATGAATTTGAGTGCAGCAATCTCAAAGCCTTACATAATGCCAGATATTTTGAACAACGAATTGTCACAGAACTTAGAAAGATCATCAACAGCGAACAATTCAGGCTATATGGAAACAGATATTGATCAAACGGTTCCACGTCACGCTCTCTTAACGGATCGTCTTGTGTATTATCCCACGTTTAATGGCATCGCCGACTACAATAGTAGCAACAATCTCGATTACTTGGGATTTAGTCAGCAGTCGAATAATTACAATCAGCCACCATCATTGCACATCAGTCAACATCAGCAGTCAAGCTCACAGAAATTGGTCGACTCGCAAACGGCTTATATGCCGCGTTCTAACCAATCGTATGGAGCAAACTTTGAATCAAAACCACCAAAAGTTTGGAATAAATTGTCGAATCTATTACCGGAAAATCTTAAGCTGAAGCGATACACTAGATACAAACGCTCTCAATCGCTGCCTGGCGGCGTCTGCGCTGTTAGCCAACAGGGAGCAAAAATGCAGGTTCGTGGTCAGGCTGATTCGTATCCGTTTGTCAAAGCTTCTGCCACTGGAACTGCAATTTCAACATCATTGGTTGATCCAATTCGAAACAAACGTAATGACTTAACGAAACGAATACAGAGCTTACCAATGCGTATAATGCAACGAGCATCTGATTCCAGTGCCGATTCTAATTCTAAGCAAAAGAAACAACGTTCTTTCTCTAATAAAATGAATAGGATAATGCAGAAGGCGAAATCATACAAACGGCACAGCTTTAACCTGCGCCACGGATCTAGTATTTCAGACACCGAATTAGATAATACCAATTTTACAGCTTCCGAGGAGGAGTCAACTAATAGTGAAATTGACGCTACAAGATACACGGACAATGATTATGATTATGATCAGGATGATGATGATGATGAGGATGAGCATGAACATAATTGTCATAGTTCGATTCCAGCTGAAAATGGACAGCATGACATCTACATTGAGAATAACAATGAGGATGCTCGCGTTAAAAAGGATAATAATCTATTTGCTGTTGTTGGAGACTTAAAACGAAACTCTCTCATAGCAGTTGATGTGGAACAGTTGGAGAATTTGAACAGCTTTAAACGTATGCATGATTCAATTTCAGCGGAGAACAAGGCAAATGTTAATGCTCAAGCAATAATGAGAAATGATGAAGTTCCTGCAGTTGCCTCTGCTGTTGCTACATCAGCAATTGCTGTGACCTCAACTTCTACCCTAGATATTGGCTTAGTTGCTGTTTCATCTCCTGCCTTAGATATTTCTGCTTCAGAGGACATCAATAATTTCTCGCAAGCAACGCCTGATCCGAAAATTTTTAGCGTACCCTGTCTTATGGTGGCAATTCCGTCATTGGACATTATGGAGCCACATTTAAACGAAGAAAATCATCATCAACATCTGCATCATCATGTGCAATCGTTAGACATACCAAATAGTCTCAACTTTGGTTCAACGAGGGAGGACGATGACAATCGCAGTCAACATTCCGGGCGTACTTTTTCTTCATCACGTCGCCAGAGTACGGAGGATAGCATTGACACAGATGACGAATATTTTTGCTATGAGTTGCGGCAACTAGAGGAGCTGGAAGCAGAAGCGTTGGGAAAAGCAGTGACAGACAACAATAGTTACGCGGAGCATCCAGACAATGAAGTTCTCTTCACGCAGATTGGTCAATTGGCAATGAGTGATAGCGTTTATTGTACAGAAGATACAGAAGTTGAGCATGTGCCAGATGAGACAGTTAAGTACAAGATGTCCGTCGTGTTGAACGAGCTTAAATGCGTTGTTCAACTGCAGCCGGCTGATACAGATGGTCGACCCACAAAAGCTGATGAATTCGAGCCGGGCAAGCAAAAGCAAACGAAGTTGGTCCAAGTTTCAGATCTGCATAGCGCTTGGCAGGATGTTAATAATGAATACCAGCTGCCTAGCAGCTCCAACTCACACGTAACATTAGCAGAAACACAACTCAACAAAAAGAAAAGGCGAAAAGGCGACAGGTCAAAGGTGACAAATCAAAGACAGGAAGACTTACAATTGGCATCCAGTTCATCCTACTCATCAAGCGACGATGAATACGATTATGAATACAAGCAAAAGCACAAGTCAGACTTTCCTTCTACGCCTCTACAACTGGATGATGATCAGGAAATTGATTCATCCAGTGCTACATCTGGTCCAGATACGCCAGCAGCCCTCAGTGATGAAATTGATGACAGTTCGAATAAAAATGGAATTCCAGATGCAGAGCCAGATACCGATGTAGATATTGATCAGAATGTCGATGCAGAAAAAACTGCGCCCGTCATTAAGATGGAAGAAAACTGTCGTTTAACCGACATACAAAAAGGGTTAGGGACTGAAGGAGCTGACAGTAATTTACCAGCAACTCATTCGACAACAGTTAACAATGTGTCGCCTCTAAAGTTAATTAGTTTGGATTCAAGTGCCGATGGATCTCAAGTGGGTGCCTCAAATAACGCTGGGGCCAACATGGGCACCAGCAAATGGAAGTTGTTGAAAACTTTGAAAGAGCGTAAGATCGAGGAGAAAAACAACCTGGATAAAATGAAGGAAGAAGAAATGGCTAAAGACAGAGAGAAGGTATCATTGTGAAGTTCATATATATGTATATATGTTGGAAATTCAATCAAATCACTGTTGCTGTTTCCTTGTGGGGGAACATTCACTTTGTGTGATTGAGTCTTTGTATTATCCCTTTTTATTATCTTTATAACTGTATTAGTTCAAATATTCCTTGAATTAGGCAGTGTCCTTATTACAAGTATACCGTGAACTCATTGGTGGAAAATCAGGGTATAATATATTTGTAAAAATATATATATTAGGCAGAAGGAAGCGTGGCAAACTATTTAACTACAGACTCATGTCAGGGTGTTTACATAAGCATCTTCCATCGTTAATCAATCGTAGAATAGTCTTGGGTATTGCTACTCTACATAAGTTGATTAACGCTAATATTGATTCGCCTTCTCTCTTATTTAAAATCAATTTCCTAGTTCCTTCCCGTGCTTCATGTCACTTTTGTCCTCTTTATTTACCTATATGTAACTGTAACTATTCTTTGCACAGTGCGTTTCCTGTTATATGTACTAAGTACAATACTTATTTTCATGTATTTAGTTCTGAACTCTCTCTTTCCTTAATAAAATCTCTTTCAGCAAATTTCAAAGAAATCACACACACACCCCAGTAGTGATAATGCACCTGGCAATTCTATTGATTTCTATTGATTTCTCTTATTGTGTTTCTTTTTTATACCCTGAACCCATTAAAAATGGGTATAATGGTTTTGTTGCAGCCCAAACGGGCAAAGGAGGCGTGGCAGACCCCATAAAGTATATATATTCTTGATCAGGACGACAATCCGAGTCGATTGAGCCCTGTAGGTCTGTCTGTCTGTCTGCCCGTCTGTCCGTATGTGTGAACGCGTCGATCTCAGAACATATAAGAGATAGAGACTTCAATATTTTTTTTTAGGTTCCTGTATATCACGCGCAGATCAAGTTTGTTTTAAAAATGTGTTAATAACTCTTTTTCTTTCTTTTTTTATCGATTAAAAACGAAAACAGATTTTGCGTTTTAAAATTATGTCTTTTACATCTTTAAAGTTAGAGACTCCAAATCTTTTATTTAGTTTAATGGGACGTTTATACAATTTTGGTTTTTGTTTAATTTTGGTTGCCACGCCCCATTCGCCCTTCAAAACACTTATTTCAAATATTGTGCCTTTACACATTCACTCATACGAATGATATAATTACGGTGCGCAAGTTTGATTATTAAAGTCTGTCTACAAAAAAGTTTAGCATTTAGTTTCCCATAACTTTCACATATTGGCCCAGCGCAGTCGCTGAGCAAACTGCGCAATTAGCAGAGCGTATGCGTGTGCGCGTGTATGTATGCATTGCTTGCAATATTCATACATATATATTTACATATATATTCAATAAGAATAACATTTATATAATATAAATAAAGTCAATATAATATGTATATGTATAGATGAAATCTATTATGTTATTAAATAAAACGTTTGCCAAACATTTACGTGATAGCAGCAGCAGAAGCATCTAGAAAATTCTAAGAATTCATAACAACAAAGACAAATTAGCTCAGTAGCTCAATAACTTTAGTTAGGAATTTGTTATCTTACACTCATGTGGTGCAACGGCTGAGTTGGTAGAGGCGCCGATCGCTGACATGAAGACCCGAGTTTGGTTCTCTAAGCTGCCGTCAAAGTTTCTTTTATGCAAGTTACTTATTTTTATTTTTATTATTTTTTAAAAATTTAATTTAAAATTATATGCAAACTTTGAAGTGCATTTAAAACCGCCGATAGGCGGGGTTTATGGTATTTCCTAGTCGGGCACCTCCGACTAGAGTTTCCTTACTTGTTTTAATATAGGTCATGGGACATCGTTTGACCTTGGGTCTTAATGATAATCAGTGAAAATGCCGCTTTAGTAACTGAATACGTTTAAATTGAATTCGCACATCTGTAGGTATAAGTGGAATTCGAGATATTAATTTATTTTCACCTCGGGACTTGCCATTGAAATACTTTGAAAGAAGTTTTTCTATGAAGTTTTAATTAATTTGAAATACTGAATTAATTACTAATCGCATACCGCTGCACAACCTTCAAGTGTAGATTCCATTCCTGGCAAAAGCTGTGTGTTGAAAAACTGTGGGAAAACTTACATTTACAATTTTATTCTATTAATAGATTTGTATGATATCAAAGTCAGCAACCACTGTTGTATTTAAATCGCCAAAGTTTACATTTTTATACTCATTCACAAAGTGAAATGAGTATATTGGTTTTGTGCAATGTTCGTCTAGCTATCCGTCCGTCTGTCTGAATGAACGCAAACCATTTCTATGCTTTTAAAGCTGGAGACTTGAATTTTGAACATATACTCTTGTATACTCTCGTCAGATAAAGTGTCAAGATATTCCCAATACACCCACTAGGCACGTGGCAAATTGGAGAATGAATTTTCTTGTATCTCAGAAACACTACTTGTAGCAGTTCTAGAGAGTTGAGATTTAGAATGTATACTCGCGTTGACATCCCAAGTTCAATGCGCTATGGCGGATATATTTACGCCCACTGTGGGCATGTTAAATAGGAGAAAACCACTGTTTTTGAGCACAATTTATTGACTTTTTAGCATTTTAACACCTTAATTGAGTTGCTAAATATTAATGTAAAAAAAATATATTTTAGTATAAAAAGTTAAAGAACTAAAAGAAAAGCCAAAATAGAAAAACTGACATTCGAACCTCTGCCTACATGTACGAGTCAGAATTCATCACCTTTACCGCGACGCCATCACTTTGCTTGTCAAATGTGTCAATGTCAATGTCGATGTTGTCAATGTGTATATAAAAATCAACTTCACCCGAGACTTGAACCAAGCAACGCCACTGAACCACATGGCAAACAAGTAACTTAAGCTGAATTCTATTGTATTTGTTATCTTAGAACATAAGAAAATGTTCGCTGTGCAGCCAAGCACATTTGTCAATTGCCTAAGCGTTTTGTTGAATAACTTCTGTGTTACTTAACGGATTTTAATGATATTTTCAGCATATTAATTATATTTTCAACTGAATTTTAAGGAATTGGTGTATATCGAAAACCAATATTGTATTAAATACACATGGGACAAAAAACAAAACTTGGGGATAATTAGGGATGTGGAATATTTATATCATGGAATTTTTTGGAACCGGATGCTCGGGTGTGAATGAGTATTTCGCAGTCGGTAGCGCCCGACTGGAACGTTTTTACTTGTTATACCCAGAACCCATAGAAAATGGAAAATCTGGGCATAATGTTTTTGCGTGGCAGACCCTAAAAGTATATATAATCTTGATCAGCTCGATGATCTGCGTCGATATAACCCTGTCCGTCCATCTGATTGAATACACAAAGGTAGAAATATGAAATTTGACGTGTCTACTCATGAGTAACATACGCAGTACCCAGATTGTTTTTGTTTGGGATAACGCATCTCGTTTCCGAATTAGCGATAAATTTCATAAATTGACTTTAATTTAACTGTGCCATTAAAGCCAGAGGTTCAAATTTACTGTGCAGATGGAAATTTTCAAAAGAACGTATTTCAAAGATCAAGACCGTGTGTTTGCGTATATGTGCAATATATATGTAAAATAATCATAGCATTCTTGCAATATCGCCTATTCGAAGGGTTCAGGGTATTGACCATAGCTTCCCAACTTGTTCTTTCTACATACATACCAATCGATAACTCGATAAAGAGGTGGCAACAGTAGTATGATATGCCTTCTATACCATACTGGTATAGTCACTAAATTTATAGTTACTTTAATATAATAAAAATGACGAAGGGTTCCTCAGCATGACGGCCTTACATGAAACATTTTTTCTGAATGAGAAGGTCTGCAATCGTACTCCTGTTGCCGACGTTTGTCTGGGTAATAGCTCACGCGGTTGAATAGTATCTGAGTAAGACTTGCTAAATCTGAAAATCTGAAAATTTAGTATAAATCCGAACGTTCAGGGAATGTGCTATCGAAAATTATACAATTTCTGTGTGTGAGGTTGCGCATTACTGTGTTCCCATCTGCCCAAATGTCAGCACCGTGTTTCAGATCACTCGACGAAAATTTAGTTTCAAACATAGACTTTTGTTTTTTTTCTCCAATATGGCGGAATGTAATTGTACTTTATGCCGTGCTCTGCCAGGTCCTTCATAGTTCAACATTATGTTCTGGTCCGTCCAATGCGCACTTGGTACACAATATGTGACCGAAGTTCTTGGATCTTAAATTGGACAAATTGTCATAATTGTCAGCTTATATCCTCTGATAAGGATACGTTGTATGCAAGGATAACTTTCCCAGGATATAACTTTTCAGGGTTCCATCATTACCAGTAACGGCATACTGAGAGATTTGAAAGTTACTTAAATATTAGGAAGGGCTAACATATTTTTTTAATATTAGTAAAAATAATAATAATGCATCATATACAAATTTTTACAGAATGGCACCGGCACAGGTGATGTGGGCATACGTTCCAATGGGCATCCGGGTGATAATCCTTTCTACAGCAATATTGACAGTATGCCGGACATACGTCCACGCCGTAAATCTATTCCTCTTGTTTCTGAACTGGTAAGTTTGATTGTTCATTATAAAATTGAAATCAAAAACCAAACGGATATATGTATCTGTATATATATAATATTTTATACGGATGTTAAACTATTATTTTCTTTTTTACTACCAAAATTATTTAAATGGATCACAGGTGCTCAAGGTATAGAACGATTATCGCATTCTCAAAATTTTGTCAAATTTTCAATTTCAACTTCAATTGTTTTCAATTCACCTATTGTTAACAAGTTTTACTTAGTATTCACTAATTTCGCAACGTTTTACATTTGTTTTTAGCAAATTGTAGTACTTATTCTAAATTATACTTATGATGTATATATGCTGTAAATTACGTATTACGTACATATATATATATATATATATATATATATATATATATATATATATATATATATATATATATATATATATATATATATATAATACGAAGTAATAAGTAATTTACTTCTTTCATATATTGTATTTTCAAGGATTCAAAATTTTCAAAATAATTCTTGATTTTATTTTAATTAATAGAAAATTAGACTTTATTGGTTTAGCACTAGTAGTGTTGCTCAATGGATCAGTGCAGTACTTCCTCAAATATTTATATATTATATTTTGAATAAGAAGAATAAATCTTAATTTTAGTGATAAATTAAATTCATGCATTTCGTTGAATTTCTGATATATGTATATTTTTTTATCATCAAATATCGGAGACAATTTGGCCGTTTTCGCCTCTGTAGGAATGCACTGATCTTGAAATATAACAACTGAATATACATTAAATGTTTAACTCGGCGAACATAGCCAATATTCAAAATAATTTACAATTTTAATGATATTCCATATATTTAATAGTAGTAAATATCACCGAAGTTATTAAAGATAACGTGAGGTCTATTAACAAATCTACGTGCCGATTAGTGGGAAGAACTCAGACCAGCCGCGAATCATTTTGATGCAGATTTATAAAATGTTTTTGATTTCGTTCACTTTTATAAAATTTTATTAAGCCTAAATTACTCATGCTTGAATGGAGAGAATTGATCTTGCACGTCTGAGGTCGATTTTAGCTGAAATAAAAAAAACTTTAAAATTTAAATTGTTAAATCTTGCAATATATAAACTATTTCAAAAACAATATAAATATAATTTGTTTCTATATTTCTTTATAGTATAATATTTTATACAATATAATACAATATTTTTATATATTATTCAAAGCTTTTTAGCACCGCTTAAATGTGTTGGCTTAGTAATGATCCTTACGGCTTTAACCCAGTATTGAAACGGGCGGTTTTACATGTTAGATCTAACCGTTTTCGGCTTTATGCCATTTTAATTATTCAGTTCGTAGGCTATAAACGACATATCTAGTTCCTTTGTTATTAATTATGAATTCAAATTTTAGTTTTGAGTCGGTTTTGAAAGCACATATAAAAACTAAGTACATAAAATAATGTTATTAATAGCAATAGATTTGAAAGTGGTAAATTTTATTATTATATTATAAATATAATAAATATTAATATTGATAATATTGTGTCTTTTTATGTAAGTAAGAGTATATAAAGCACATAGTGAAGATTGAAGCAATGATGATGAACGATCTATGCGGCGGTCAATCTTGACTAGCGCACATGCAGCACTAGATATTCGCAAAAGGCACTTACGTTTGACACTATATTAAAAACTGATTTTGTTGAGGAATGGAATTAGTTTGAATACGTTGAAATTGTTTTGTTTGCATTGTTACATTTTTGGCTCTGATTAATATTAGCATTTACATTACAATAACTGAAGTATAATAATTTAATAGCTTAGAAATCTATTTAACAGTCTAGAATGTTCTCCTACATTTGCTTTAATTCAATATACATATTTGTAAATACAAATTTGAAAATCCCTAGACAATGGCAGCCACAAAACGCAATGCTGGACTTACATCAGCTGTGCCCCGGGCAACTCTCAATGATGAAGAACTGGTAAGATATATATGAATATTTACATATATAATTTTAGTATACTCCGAACCCATTGAAAATAGGAAATAAAGTATATAGACATGCTGAATTGATATATCCATGTCCATCTGTCCGTCCGTCCGTCAATTTGTCCATCTGCCCGTATGTCCGTATGCATGAACGTGTTGATCTCAGAACCTCTAAGAGCTAAAGACTGGCAATTTTTGTTGTTGTCATGTGTATTTTATACACAAATTTGCAAAAAAAAAATTTTATTTTAAACACTGCGATTTCTGATTGGACAAATACACATAAAAATGAAGCTATAGATCTGACATATCAAATGTATACTCTATAAAAATCTATATAAAAATCGATAACTGTTCGCTTTTTTATTATCGATAACAAGAAAATGTAGTTCGTTTTTTTTCTACCGTTAAAATATAGAGTTTTAAAATTTACTGTTATTTACTGATATTTGCAAAAGAAAGTATTTCAATCCTAGCGTTGGCAAGTGAATGACATCATAAACTCTGAAAGTTTGATAAAGAAAGTTCATCAACAAATAAGGTTTAATTTTCAATTACATAGGCATATTGTACAAGCGTCAGCATGTGTAGAGTACAGGATAACTCCTGTTACTTTTTATACCCTGAACCCATTAAAAATGGGTAATCAGGGTATAATGGTTTTGTTGCAGCCCAAATGTATGTAACAGGCAGAAGGAGGCGTGGCAGACCCCATAAAGTATATATATTCTTGATCAGGACGACAAGCCGAGTCGATTGAGCCCTGTCCGTCCGTCTGTCCGTATGTTTGAACGCGTGGATCTCAGAACCTATAATAGCTAGAGACTTGAACTTTTTTTTTATAGATTCGTGTATATCACGCGCAGGTCGAGTTTGTTTTAGAAATTCGATAACTCTTCTCGTTCTTTTTTTATCGATTAAAATCGAAATCGATTTTCAGTTTTAAAATTATATCTTCTACATCTTTATAGTTAGAGACTCCAAATCTTGTATTTAGCTTAATGGGACTTTTATACAATTTTGATTTTTGTTAAATTTTGGATGCCACGCCCCCTTCGCCCAAATTTTCAAAACACTTATTTCAAATACTAGAGACTTGTGCTTTTGCACATACACGCATATGAATGATATAATTACGCTGCGCAAGTTTGATTAAGAAATTCGATCTACAAAAAAAGTTATTAAGCACTTAGTTTCCCATAACACGAACATATTGGCGCAGCGAAGTCGCTGAGTAAACTGCGCAGTTAGCAGAGCGTATGCGTGTGCGTGTGTATGTATGCGTTGCTTGCAATATACATACATATGTATGTACACAAGTACATACTGTATATATTTACATATATGTATATATGTATGTATACATGTATATAAAATAAGAGTAACATTGATAATACTTAAATAAAGTCAATATAATATACATATGTATGTACATACATACATACATATGAATAGATGAAATGCATTATGTTATTAAACGAAACGTTTACCAAACGTTTACGTACACACGCGCGTGGCAACAGCAGCAGAAGCTCAAGAAAATTCGAAGAATTCATAACAACAACAACAAAGACAAATTGGGGATGAATTTTAAGCAGAAGTTCAGCAGCTCAGTAGCAGCAGCTCAGTAGCTCAATAACTGTACTTAGGAATTCGCTATCTCACTCTTATGTATTGCAACGGCTGTGTTGATAGAAGCGATGATCGCCGACATAAAGTCTCGGGTTCGATTCTCTAAGCTGACGTCAAAAATTTTTTTATGCAAGTTACTTAATCTTTTTTTTTTTTTTAATTTAATTTAAAATTATTTATAAACTTTGAAGCCGCCGATAGGCGGTGTTCAGGGTATTTCCTAGTCGGGCACCTCCGACTAGAGTTTCCTTACTTGTTTTATATATTTGCTTCGTTGATTTTTAGAAAATGCATGTCTATAAGAAGGCACTACAGGCGCTCATTTATCCAATATCTTCGACAACTCCGCATAATTTTGTGTTGTGGACGGCTACCTCGCCGACGTATTGCTATGAGTGCGAGGGCTTGCTGTGGGGCATTGCCAGGCAGGGCGTCCGGTGCACAGAGTGTGGGGTGAAATGCCACGAGAAGTGTAAGGATTTATTGAACGCCGATTGTTTGCAGCGTAAGTTGAATTTTTCATTTTTTATTTTTTATTTCTGTTTTCCATTTTGGTATTAGCAATGTGTACTTCGACAGTTGATGTTTGTGTTTTTAGGTGCTGCTGAGAAGAGTTCTAAGCATGGTGCCGAAGATAAGGCCAATTCGATAATTACAGCCATGAAAGATCGTATGAAGCAGCGCGAACGCGAAAAGCCGGAAATATTTGAATTAATCAGGTAATGCTTTGAACTAGACATCTTATGTAGCTTATGTGGCTGGTGCGGATATTCATACTCATCTATATGCGATGCTTAAGGATACTTAAGTACTCTACCAATCGATTTTAATGGGATAAATATAAACTATCTATTTATTGTGTTACATTATGGCTCTTGTAGATAGTCTAATCTCGAATGCTTGTTTTTATGTTCGATTCTTGGATTCTGTATTTGAAGCAAATTTAGATCAACTTATTTTGATCTTTATTGATTTCTTATATACCCTATGTCAAGCAATCGATATATCAATTACCAAATAAATCTTAATCATAAGACCGCTGTTACAACTCGATAATAATCGATTCGCCAACAATTGATATGCACATTAATCAGTTATTTGATCATAGTTTTCAACTGGCCCACATTCATATATCAATAGATGATCATTGATTCCCTAACTGTTTTGGGTTACTTCTATTAATTTTTTTTCGAATAGTCTTTCAATTTTTGTCGATAACTAACAATTCTCGAATAATATATATATAGTTTTTTTGAATATAAAGATCTGCCTTATGAAATGACATAATTGACCCCTCACGCACTGTACTACATACCCATATATATATAACCTATTTAGAGCCGTATTCAGCATTGAAGAGAAGAGCCATACTGGCCATATGAAGGCTATGAAGCAGAGCGTCCTGGATGGAACAAGTAAATGGTCGGCAAAGATCGCAATCACAGGTTTGGCACTCCACATCAATGTGAAAATGTGATTTAACACAGTTTACAAAATAAAAACAAAAACATTTGCATTATTCCCTTACTAATTGTGTATACATTCGTATGTATTTGTAATTTCGATTCGCATTATGTAATATTTAAAGTATATATATATATATATATACATATATATATATATATATATATATATATATTTATATATTCATAAATATCTGTGTGAATGTAAAATGAATGGTATGTGTGCATGTATGTATGTATGTATGTATGTTTGTAAAGTTGTTCGTACAAATGCACATATACTTAAAAAATTTTCAACATCACACAAAAAGCCATTGTCTATAGAGACAAATATACTTAAATGTTGTGCGCTTGGTATTTTTATAAAGTATGCTGCTTATACTCTATAATGCTCTATTTATAATACTATATATGACACAGGGCATCGAAAGAAACAAACAGACAATTAATATTTATTCATATCAATCGAGTTCCTTGTGTTCTGCCGAGTCGAAAGTGAAGATTGTCCCCTTTGTAAAAGTTCGTTATATTTTAATTACTTAATTGTTGAACGGATAAATGCGACAAATTTACTTTATGAATTTCATACTTATTATGTGTACTCTATATACATGTATATGTATGTGTTATATATATTTAAATATGGATGATGGATTTTTAAGCGCACCAGCCTAGCGAAAAAAATTTTAAAACCAAATATGAAAGTATAGTGTTAAGTTATTGAATAGTTGGAATTTCTTATCATATGTTTACCTGCAATTCCAATTCAAATTACAATTCCAATTCAAGGATGACATTCGGTGTGGATCCAGATACACACATAGATTCATTAGAACAGGCTGAGCACGCAACTGTTGAGGGAACATCTAAATGGTCATGCAAACTAACAATTACAGGTACACGGCCAATACTGAATCGGTATTTGCAATTATATCTTATGATTTATAAACAGATCTTTCATTCAAATATATTTATATTTAGTTACATATATATATATATATATATATATATATATATATGTACACACAATTACATTATAATTCAAAACTTAAAATCTGAGTATCAATGAAATAAATAATATTAAACAATTAATATTAAAATTGTATATAATTAAATCATTATAAAGAAACTTGCACAAATTTTAGAACAAAATTTGTCTGTCCACTAAACTTCATAGGAAACTAAATTTAACTTTAATTGTTTTTTAATTATAATTATATACACTTTTTATTACATACACTTTTATTACATATTTTAATCATTTACATGAGTCGGGTCGAGCGGCATCGACTAGAATATCTTATCTTGATTTTAGTACAATTTAAGCGATTTCGTTTCCTACTGCTTCACTTTAATGATATAATATATATATATATATATATATATATATATATATATATATATATATATATATATATATATATATATATATATATATATACTTATTTATTTATTTATTTAATATACACCTTTTCTACAATAAACAAAAGTAAAAATTAAATAATGTTTCCATCCATCTTTCCCATAGTATTATACGTACTGCATATACTATACATAAAATATTTTTTTTTAAATTACTATTGGCAAATGTCTGCCATGTAGCATGACTTTCTAAAAGAACGTATTTAACCTACATAATTAGACTAATTTTGGAAACTTCAGCTTCGATTTATGGAGCTAACATCGGATTATTGGCTATGCACCCCCAATAGCTATGTAGCTGTTATATAAAATGAAATCAATTGAGTTTAAGATAAAGTCAACCCTAATTAAAGTTATTTTGTAGTATTTTATCCGGAGCAAATACTGCAATTATCTTATGTATAGTTAGACCGATCTCTCTGTCTTTCACTCCCTCTCTCTCTCTCTCTCTCTCTCTCTGTCTCCTCTCACTCTATTTCTGTGTTTGTGTTGAAGGTGTGTTAGAATATTTAAAAATATATATATTTTTTCCTTATTCATTATTTGTCGCAGAACATATTATTTAAAAAAGAAAACCATACATAATAATAGTAAATATTCATATAACAGATACTATACGTCTTTTTCATACGTTTTCATATACCGAGAGCTGTCCGTCTTTGTATTTATCCTAAGTCTGTATATGTACACCTATCCGGTCGTCCACAACCATTTAGCCATCCTTACTAGGAAAAATATTGGTTTAATATTTAGAAGGTCTATAGACTATCATAGCTAGTTAGCCCTAGCCCTATAGTTAGCAATGATAGTCTCTATCATAGATAGTTAGCCATATTGATCCTATTGAATGATTGACCATTAGTAGCTAGCACTGGCTGTGTGTCTCGATTTAAGAAAATGTCAATTGTATTTGGTGTTCCAGTCCAGTCAGTTGACCCAGGGTACAATTTTCTGGCTTGTTTTACATTTACAATTTATATAAATATAAATTTAAGAATTTAGTTTCACACTTAAGTTATACAAATGACAAAAGAACATTCTATCTCATAGACAATCACTTACCGTCGATATCCAAATGGTTTTTATGCATTCCTTTCAGATGTTTCTTTCATAGTTACGGTTGGTATATTAAAAAATAGTTAACAAGTGTCTCGAGTGAGCTACAGAGTAGCACATAAGTGAAACCGCTTACGTTTTGTGTGACATGGATACGCATACATGTGGAGCTCCCACTTGCTGAACACTAAAAACTACTTTAAAAATTGATAGTCAACTATGTGCAAAACTAATTCCTGAATAATAATGAATTCAAAAAAATCCATGCACAGATATAGTCTTGCATGCCCAGTCAGTCCAATATTTGTTATGTGTGTCGCTCAATGGATCAACTCAAAGCGACTATTCTTTAGTTTATCTATGGATATGTCTGCTCCATAGCTTCATCTTGTCATTCTTAATTACTATTTACTTCGGTTTCAACTAATTATAACTTGCTATTCACCTATTTTCTCCCTCTGAGTATCTAAATCTGTGCCTATCTCTCCTTCTCTGTGAAGCTGGAATGCTCCAATGTAATTTTATAACGGCTATGCTTTAGCCTTAAGATTCTTTTCCAAGCACGTCATCGTACTCCATGTATATGTACATTTTTTATCGTCCATATAATACTAATCTGAGCATAATGTAGATTTTGTAAGTTCAAAGAGATGGATGGGACTGAATTCCATCTCAATGTTTGAGTCGTTCTACATGCTTTTCTATAGGAGTCGTAATTTGAGCTAGGGCAGATAGATGGAATATGCTTTTGCGTTGCACTTATTTACTGATTAAACTTTGGAATTCTACATAACAGCTCATCAAATATGATGTACATAGTCCTTAATCTGCCCACGAACGAACACCTTTTATATATGTATATATATTACATTTACCGTGCACAAAATATTCAACCTAAGCCTGCTCGACTCTCCCTTTGGCTATCTAACCAAAAACAAAATCACAATCGAAAAAATTTGTGTTCGATCATTTGTTGCTACCAAAATTGCAAGTGTACGAATGTTTATATATACATTACACCATATTTTGCACGTTTAACAATTATTCGTAATTTCGCTTATTTAGGAAGGTTTTTATTTTGGTTGCAAATCTGTATTCTATTGAATAAAGTTTCGCGGTACCGGGATTTATATTATGATTAATCTATTTGTATATATATATATATATATTAATCATAGCAAGATCCCGGTACCGCGAAATGTTCTTCATATATATATATATTTATAGCTACTCTGTGTGTGTGGTTTTCTTTTTTTGTTTGTTTGATGTTTATTTGTTTTTGTCCACTTTTGAATGAATGAATGTGTAATATTAAAACATAAATTTATTTTTACGTAATAAAAAACAATAAATTCTTCACAATATTTGTGCCGTTGCAATTTGTAGCTTAGATGGTGATAAAAATGCAGTTTGGTCAGATTCGGTGGGCCTAAATGCCTACCTGAACCTTATCATTTTTGTGCTGTTTTCTTAAAAATAAAAAAAGATCATTAACTAAAAAATTCCAACTTCCGTTTTTTCTCTTCTTCTTTCTTCCTTGATTAACAAAACTGAACAAACATAAAAAAAAATGAACAATTGGAAACTTATATTGAAATGCACCAACAAATTATATCGAATATGTCTTCGTTTCAAACCTTTATTCCAAACACGTACATACACCGACACTTTTAACCTTGAATACTATGAAACACACAAAATTACACTCAATATGATCCACGCTAATAAAAACCTCCCGATCGGAATTATACTTAACAATGAACTTTTATGGGGGTTCCTCTGGTTATGAAACGAATGAATGCCTCTCTTTCTATATACATATATATATATATATATATATATATATATATATATATATATATATATATATATATATATATATATATATATATATATATGTATATATAAAATATATCCGACAACTTATCCGATCTCAACTGTACAGTGATTTGTGCTCAAGGCCTGATAGCGAAGGATAAAAGCGGTACGAGTGATCCATATGTGACGGTGCAGGTTAGCAAGGTGAAAAAGCGAACACGCACAATGCCCCAGGAGCTAAACCCTGTGTGGAACGAGAAGTTTCACTTGTGAGTATCTTTCAAATGTATTTTGCCCTTTCATTGTGTTTTCTATCTTTGTATATAAATGTATGTATGTGTAATTCGTATATATATGTACTTCCACAATTGCCTTTTATATGTACATACATACTACCCACACTTATATAACACATGCACTCTCTATCTATCTCTCTCTAATCGTTAATAATTTTCTCTATGTGTATGTGAAATCTAACGTACATATGTATAATTTATTTACCTATCACTCTCTTTCTGTCTTTCTCTATCTCCCCTGTCTCTCTTTAACTCATCGATTTCTTGCCGTTTCTATGTGTGTATGTGTATGAGTGTGCATTTGAGTGTAATATGTAAATGATATACATACATGCCGACACATAAGCGATTGTTGAATAGTGTGGGTGTCTATGTATATACACTTGAAGGAAGCTTTGATACTTTGTATATGTTTGCGAGTGTGCATATGTTTGTTATTAACACGCCTTCTTCAACATATATTTCAGTTGCCTATCTTTGCTGTTGGCTCTAGCTTACATTAATTCAGCACTCTTCTTGTCCTTGCTCTTGCTGTATTCCATCATACATATGTACATTCATGAATGTATAATAAAAATGCACACATTCATTCATAGGCGATCAGAGTGACAAGATATTTTAACATTAACTGTTTTCTTTATCTTCTCTCTTTATCATACCGGAATAATCGAAGCTTTGGTCCGTTTGATCAATGCGCGTGTTTCTGTACCTTTCCAAAGTCTGAAAACAAAAGCTATTTATTATTATTATTATTATATTATTATACTATTTATTACATTATTTAATTTCTTATTGTTTCATTTCTAAATCATCTTTTGGATTTTCTGAAATTGATTTATAAAGTTCAGGAAATCAGTGACTCTCTGAATATTTAATTACCTATGTATCTATCTTGGATTCTATGGAAAATTCAGCTTAGCTTCTATGGCTAAGGGATGTTTCGATCTATTTTTAGCCGGTATTTCAAAGCAGCTGGTTTTTGCTTGGGGTAAATTCAAAAACAATTATGAGCGGTGTGCAATGACATTGATGTAATTGTAAACTGGTTATGGAAAATTCAATTCATATAAATATAATATAAACATATAACTTTTTGGGTCTGTTTAATATTGTAATATCATATAATATGCTTGATGAATTTTATGAAATAATCTTGTAAGTATAATAAAAAATCCCAATCAGATCATCTTTTTTTGGATTATTAAGGTCATGCATATTGAAGCCAAGATATATAATATTGCTTTATCCTCATTGTACATACTATGTATGTGCTTTACCTTTTATCATATTTATCGGTGGATTTTCGTATATTTCTTAACAGTTTAGATACATATCAAACTTCTTTTCCAGCTACTTACAGCTGACATACCTATGACATGAACAACCCAGATAAATAGACTATATCTTTGTATACTATATTTCTTTCATTAATTCATTCATTGAATGATCATCAATTCGTTTCTCTGCTTACTCGCACTTACAATCTCAATAATTACGTATGCATCAAATATTGGAGCACATACATACATATATAGATAAGATCTAGTTATGAGAAATAATCCAGATAAATATTTCCCTTGAACATATTACGTTTTATTTTTAGTTATTCCCTGATTTTTTCATTATGCACAAGTTTTAGGGTTCTCACTTAATGCATGTAATAAATATATAAGCACATTATCTGTATATATATATCAATATATATATATATATATATATATATATATATAAATATATAATTTCTCATGGATTTTCCAATACAAATTATTTATGGGATATGCAGTGAATGCCACAACTCTTCAGATCGGATCAAAGTTAGAGTCTGGGATGAAGATAACGATCTTAAGTCGAAATTGCGACAGAAGTTGACCCGGGAATCGGATGACTTCCTTGGCCAGACAATAATAGAAGTTCGAACTCTATCTGGTGAAATGGACGTGTGGTACAACTTGGAGAAACGCACCGACAAGTCTGCCGTATCGGGTGCTATACGACTCCATATCTCGGTTGAAATAAAGGGCGAGGAGAAGGTAGCACCTTATCATGTCCAATACACCTGCTTGCACGAGAATCTCTTTCACTACCTGTGTGAAGAAAATAGCGGCATGGTAAGTGATATAACTTAGCTGATCATAGTGCTTACTGTTTTTATACCCTGAACCCATTAAAAATGGGTAATCAGAGTATAATAGTTTTCTTGCGGCCCAAATGTATGTAATAGGCAGAAGGAGGCGTGGCAGACCACATAAGGTATATATATTCTTGATCAGGACGACAAGCCGAGTTGATTGAGCCCTGTCCGTCTGTCTGTCCGTATGTTTGAACTGAATTAAAATTTTTTTTGTAGTTTCGTGCAGTCGCAGATCGAGTTTTTTTTTATTTCGATAACTCTTCTCGTTTTTTATCGATTAAAAATGAAAATCGATTTTCAGTTTTAAAATTATATCTTCTATGTCTTTATAGTTAGAGATTCCAAATCTTGTATTTAGTTTATTGGGACCATTTTTGATTTTTGTTTAAATTTCAACTATTAGAGACCTGTGCTTCTACACATACACGCATACGAATGATATAATTACGGTGCGCAAGTTTGATTATTAAAGTCGGTCTATAAAAAAAGTTAAGCATTGAGTTTCCCATAACATGCACATATGGCACATAGCAGAGCGTATGTGTGTGCTTGTGTATGTATGCATTGCTTGCAATATTCATACATATATATTTACATATATATTCAATAAGAATAACATTTATATAATATAAATATAGTCAATATAATATGTATATGTATAGATGAAATCTATTATGTTATTAAATAAAACGTTTGCCAAACATTTACGTGATAGCAGCAGCAGAAGCATCTAGAAAATTCTAAGAATTCATAACAACAACAAAGAAGTTCAGCAGCTTAGTAGCAGTAGTTCAGTAGCTCAATAACTTTACTTAGGCGGTGTTGGTAGAAGCGACGATCGGCGAGATGGAGACCCGGGATCTATTCTCTATTCTCTCTATTCTGCCGTCAAAGCTTTTTTATTATATGCAAGTTACTTATTTTTTTGTTAATTTAATTTTAAATTACATAATTCTATGCAAACTGTAAAAAGCATTTAAAATCGCTGATAGGCGGGGCTTAGGGTATTTCTTAGTCGGGCACCTCCGACTAGAGTTTCCTTATTTGTTATTATTATTATTATTATTATATATATATATATATATATATATATATATATATATATATATATATATATATATATATATATATATATATATATATATATAAATATATATATATATATATATGTGTATGTGTTATACAGGTGAAGTTACCCACGCAAAAAGGCGATGATGCATGGAAACTATACTTTGATGAAATCCCCGAAGAAATTGTCGATGAGTTTTCAATGCGTTACGGTATCGAAAACATATATCAAGCAATGACTCATTTTCATTGCCTTTCCGCTAAGTATCTCTGCCCTGGAGTTCCTGCCGTAATGAGCACTCTATTAGCGAATATTAATGCATATTATGCGCACACAACCGCCTCTTCAGCTGTTTCTGCCAGCGACCGTTTCGCAGCGAGCAACTTTGGAGTACGTATCCCCCCATATATATACATATTTACTTATAGATAGATATCTCTTTTAGAATATTGAACATTATTTAATTTTTCCTTTTACAGAAAGAAAAGTTTGTGAAATTGCTCGATCAGCTGCATAATTCGTTAAGAATTGATCTCTCGATGTATAGAAATAACTTCCCTGCTTCGAGTACAGAAAAACTAATGGATCTTAAATCAACCGTTGATCTTTTGACCAGCATTACATTTTTCCGCATGAAGGTAAGTATATATTAATCAGATTTATGAACAATATATATATATATTTAAATATATATTACATTATTATATTATATATTAAACTTATATTCATTTGACAATTCAATAGGTACAAGAGCTGTCGAGTCCTCCAAGAGCAAGTACAGTTGTGAAGGATTGCGTGAAAGCTTGTCTTAGATCCACCTATCAATTCCTCTTTGAGAACTGTTACGAGCTCTACAATAGAGAGTTTCAGGTATTTATATAGATATTTATTTATAAGCCCTTTAAGCCACAATTCATTAAAAATAAAGTATATAAACCGTTTTCATTACAAATGATATATAATATATAATATAATATTATCATATCTTCGAAATGTTCTTAATTTCGTCTTTATGCTCTTTGTTCATATAGGTTTTGAAAACATGTAAGATCGTTTCAATTTCAAGATAGTTCTCGTTCTCAATTAACGGAAATATTTAAAGATAATATATAAGTGTTTCTGAAAAGAATATCACCAAAGATCTAATGTTTCCGCTATAAAAGACATCCATAAGATGCATATATTTCAACTTCTCTTATTTGCTGTTCTCCATGTGATTTATAATATCATACATTCATTGTCAGGTGGATCCAAACGAAGCGAAACGTGATACTGATGACCATGGCCCAAAACTAGATAGCGTTGACTTCTGGCATAAGCTAATTGCTTTGATTGTGTCTGTTATCGATGAAGACAAGAATAGTTATGGGACAGTGCTCAATCAATTTCCCCAGGAATTGAATATTGGACAGGTATATTGAGTTTATGTATATATGATCAAATATAATATATAATGAAATTATATATAATGAAATTAAAATGATTTTCTGTTCCTCATTAGCTGTCGGCAGCTACTATGTGGGGCCTTTTCGCCGTGGACATGAAGTACGCGCTTGAAGAGCATGAGCAGCATAGGCTTTGCAAGTCATCTGCTTACATGAACTTGCACTTTCGTGTCAAATGGCTGTATAGTAACTATGTTAAGGAAGTACCACCCTACAAAGGAGCTGTGCCGGAGTATCCAGCCTGGTTCGAGCCATTCGTCATGCAATGGCTAAATGAGAACGATGATGTCTCATTAGAATACCTTCATGGTGCATTTAATCGTGACAAAAAGGACGGGGTAAATAAATAATACATAAGATATATTATTACTATTATATTTTATTTGATTATACAAGATAAATATGTTATCGCAGATGACATTAAGTATTTGTCAAATTTTGACCAGAACGATCAGCTCAGTCGTATAAGCCTTGTCTGCCTGTACATCTTTGCAGTAGTCCCAACAGCAAGCTACGAGAATAGACTCTAGTAGACAATAGGTGTTCTCGTACAGAATGTGAAGATCGTTATCGATAATTTGAAAATGAGGTGAGATATCACACATTTTCAAATTACAGATCAAATGGATTTTTTGATTCGCAATGAGTATAGATATAGTTTTCCAATATGTTCCTTTATGGAAGAAGACAAATTGAGTTAAAATTGCAGAAATAATTCATTGATATTGAACTAACTAAGTCTTAACGGAGTATATTTCATAGTGGATCACCCGGGGATGAAAAATTATATATAATCACTTTCTATTATTATCTGTTTCCATCCAAATCAGTTTCAAAAGAGCAGCGAACATGCTTTGTTCTCGAATTCTGTAGTCGACGTTTTCACACAACTGACGCAATGCTTCGATGTTGTTAGCAAGCTCGAGTGTCCAGATCCAGAAATTTGGAAACGTTACATGAGGCGTTTTGCTAAAACAATCGTTAAAGTGCTAATTGCCTATGCTGATATTGTGAAAATGGAGTTTCCAGAGCATATGAGGGATGAAAGAATTGTAAGTACAATTGCCATCAAGCCCATCAAGGTTATCAGTCAGTTCTTCGAAAAGATATACATATGTATGTATTATGAATATCTCATTAATTTTTACATTGATTTTGTCATAGGCCTGCATACTAATGAACAACATACAACAGTTAAGGGTCCAATTGGAGAAAATGTTCGAGTCAATGGGTGGCGATAAATTGGAGGAGGATGCAGCCAACATTTTGAAGGAACTACAGCAGAATCTCAACTCCGCCCTTGATGACTTGGCTTCACTTTTTGCTATAAGGTTGATTTTCCTTTAAGCCTTATATTTATCGGTATTCATTAATTATTTCATTCGTTGGCAGTTTGGAACCTCGTATAACACAATCGGTGCGAGAGCTCGGCGACATGCTTCTGTCCATTAAAGGAGGCAGCGGAAATCTTACAGCCGGGAATCAGGCAGTCCAGCGAAATGCAGTTGCTGTGGAGGCGGATGATGTGCTGAGGCCCCTTATGGATTTGCTTGATGGATCCTTAACATTGTATGCCCAGTCTTGCGAAAAGACAGTGCTCAAGCGTTTGCTCAAAGAACTTTGGAAGATAGTTATGCGAATTTTGGAAAAGACCATTGTACTGCCACCAATGACTGATAAAACTGTAAGTACATAAACATTGGAGCTCTGTGTCTCATCGAATATCAAATCGTTATATATCTACCTAGATGATGTTCAAACACCTAACGGATAATGCAAAGAATTTGGCTTCAAACGCCAAAATTGAAGACATGGGACGTTTGTTTAAGTCACATATGGCAGGCAAACAGGATGTTAAAAGTGCTCTTAGTGGTGTAATGGATATATCGAAGGAGGTCGAAAAGAATCTATCCCCTAAACAATGTGCCGTACTCGATGTTGCCTTAGATACAATTAAGCAATACTTCCACGCCGGAGGCAATGGACTTAAGAAAACATTTTTGGAAAAGTCTTCCGAGTTACAGAGTTTGCGATATGCACTTAGCTTGTATACACAAATGACAGACACTCTAATTAAGACCTTCATTTCGAGTCAGGTGCATGAAGGTGAGTTCCGTCTACTCCCCAATAAAATGGGTATTCGGCGTAAAATTGTTTTGTGAAGTTCTATGTAACTATGTATAGAAGATGGTATGGCAGAGTCTATAAAATATATATATATAGGCGTTGATAAGTTTACGTGTATGTGTTATGTTGGGCCTTTGTGTATATATATTATTACGTGAATTTGAAAAAGCACAGTAATCTCACTGCTCCTCATTAGACCATTCTCACTATTTTATGGTAAATTTATAAATGAGGAAATACGTTTTACATACTTCTCAGTTGATCCTGAAAATGCGGAAGAAAGTGTTGGTGAAATATCCGTACAAATAGATCTTTTTTCACATCCGGGGACTGGAGAGCACAAAGTGAATGTTAAAGGTAAGATAGATGGTATATTTTATAATATTATTTGTTTGAATAAGTGCCCTATGGAAAAGGTCCTGTCCAGTTGATTACTGACTCAAAAATTTTCAACTTGAGGCCTCCTACTAGTATTTATTAAACTTAACTCAACAATAAGTATATTTATTTTGTAAATTATGTATTATTTTATTTATTCACAAATAGTTACTAAAAGTATTAAAGTGCAAATTACGTAATTTCAATTCCTTCTGTTTGGGTCCGGGCACTAGGGTACCGACTAACAAGTTGGTTTCGTCCAACCAAATTACTATTTACCCCTTTTAATAAGGAGACGACGAGCTCGGCGACCTTGTTCGATATAACCATATGCGACCGTCAGGTCTAAAACCTTTTAAAAATTCGATAACTCATCCCCACTTAATCTGTATTATCGATAAAAATCGATAAATTCAGTTAGATTTTTGTATACCGTTAATGGTGGAGACTCAAAGTCATGTAATAAATACAAAGATTTTGATTTGAATAATACTCCCCTTCGCACCAAATTTACAAAAAACTTCAATTTCAAATAAAAAGTTTGTCAACGTACAAAAAGTTGTTAAACATTTAATTAAAATACCATGATTGCAATATCGAGTCTTCGCGCGGTTTATCCTATCTCCTAGTAGAGCAGTCTCGATTACAACTCTTTTTACTTGTAAATATTTATAAAATAAACTAAAATTTTTTAAAATGTTGTTATAGTCGTGGCTGCCAATGATCTAAAATGGCAAATACCGTCAGGTATGTTCAGGCCATTTGTGGAGATAAATCTTATCGGACCTCACCTTCAGGACAAGAAGAGAAAATTTGCAACCAAATCAAAGTCAAATAACTGGTCTCCCAAATACAATGAATCATTCAGCTTGTAAGTAGATTAAGACTTTTTGTTCTTCTGTTCTGTTAAATTTAAGATTTATATTCTTCAAAACGGAAGTTGCAGCTAGAAAAAGAAATGCTTTTCAAAAAATTTAATTTTTTTCGACTTTAACTTATGTATTTATTCGAATTGAAGAAGTGAAATGAGTATATTACTTTTATGAATGTCCGCTGCTGCCCGTGTTGCTGTCCGTCGTATGTACGTAAACTATTGAAATTTGGAATATTTACTCATGTAGACCCTCGTTGAAGATTTTCGCGATTTACCCTGCTACTGAGATATTGGTTGATGTGGCAAAGCGTTGAGTTTTGAAATGTATACCCGTGTTGACAACCCAAACTGAAACAAGTAAGAATGTTGCGATCGGGGTCTACACTCACGTCTATACATAATCACGTCCCATCAAATGTTCCAAAACATGCCGATTGTCCTCAAATTTTGTAATTATTGTCACGTATATTTTATACAATTTTGATCTTTCATATATAATCAAATTCTTAAAAGTCTTCTTTTTATACCCTGAATCCATTGAAAATGGGAAATCAGGGTATGTTTTTGTGAAAATTTATGTATCAGGCTGAAGGAGACATCACAGGAGACAACTAGCCCTATCCGTCTGTCCGTCCGTCCGTCCGTCCGTCCGTCTGTATGAACGCGATGATCTCGTAAACCACAAAAACTAGAGATCTGACATTTGACATGTATACTCGTGAATACCATACGCAGTATGGTATTCGATAAGTAATCCCGTTTCCGAAATATCGATAAATTTCGATAAATTTGCTTTCATTTATGTGACTCATTTTGTGCACATTGGTGTAGTGAATGCGGACATTTTGAAGTTTTTGGATTTTGGATGCCACGCCCTCTTCGCCCACAATTTTCAAAACCCGTATATCAAATACTAGAGATTTGTGCTTTGGCAAATATCACACTCACACTGTGAAAATTTGATTAAGAAGACATTTAATTTCCCATGTCATAGTCATATTGCAGCCCGAGCGCAGTCGCTGGTTAGCAGAGCGCGTGCTCATATTACGTTTGTGTGCGTGCGTATGTGTGTATGTGTTGCTTGCATTATAAATGTAAAATAATCATGTTTCCAATATCAAGTATTCGAAGGGTTCAGGATATCTCTTAGTCGAGACTGCTCCTTACTTGTTAAAATTCAGTTGAGACTATATTAAGTAACACAGAAATTATTAAACTAAACAAACTTTCCTATGTTATAAGAAATAATAAATATAACAGAATTCAGCTTGCATCAGCCGCTGCTAATTAAGTGTTCAATTTGATTTGAAATGCATAGACACCATGTGTTTGAATCTGAATCTGATTCGATGTCGGGTTTTTATAAACTATTAACAATGGGTAATCAGGGTATAATGATTTTGATGTCGATGAAATGTATGTAATAGGCAGAAGGAGGCGTGGCAGACCCCATAATATTCTTGATCTGGACGAAAAGCAAAGTCGTATGTCTGAACGCGTTCGATCTCAGAAGCCATAATAGCTATAGACTTGAATTTTTGTAGGCTCGTGTATATCACGCGCAGATCGAGATAGTTTTAAAAATTCGATAACTCTTCCTGTTTTGTTTTAATCGATTTAAAACGAAAATCGATTTTCAGTTTTAAAATTATATCTCCTACATCTTTAAAGTTAGCGACTCCTCTTGTATTTAGTGAGACCTTTATACAATTTCGATTTTTATAAAATTGTCAAATTTTTAAAACACGTTTTTTAAATACTAGAGACTTGTGCTTTTGCGAATACACTCATATGAATAATATAATTACGGTGTGCAAGTTTTATTAAGAAAGTCGGTCTAGAATAAAAGTTATTAGGCAATTAATTTCCCATAACATGCACATATGGCACATAGCAGAGCGTATGCGTGTGCGTGTGTATGTATGCATTGCTTGCAATATACTTCTGTACATATAAATAAAATAAGCATAAGATAGATATAATTTTAATTAAGTCAATGTAAAATATATATAAAATGCTGAGTAATTCATTAAAATCTATTCAGTTATTAAACAAACCGTTTATTACTAAACGCACGTGGTAGCAGCAGCAGAAAGTATCTAGAAAATTAGTATTAGTATTCATTAAAAAACCTAAATTTGGGATGAATTGTGAGCAGTAGGTCAGTAACTTTACTTAAGAATTCGGTATTTGACACTCAAGTAGTGCAATGGCTGTGTTGGTAGAAGCGGCGCTCGGTGGCATGGAAAACCAGGATCTCTTCTCTAGGTCTAGACCGACGTCAACAAAATTTTTATTTTTATACCCTGAACCCATTAAAAATGGGTAATCAGGGTATTGTGGTTTTGTTGCAGCCGAAATATATGTAATAGGCAGAAGGAGGCGTGGCAGACCCCATAAATATATATTCTTGATCAGGACGACAAGCCGAGTCGATTAAGTCCTGTCCGTCTGTCTGTCTGTCAGTCTGTCCGTCTGTCTGTCTGTCAGTCTGTCCGTCTGTCCGTATGTTTGAACGCTTGGATCTCAGAACCTATAATAGCTAGAGACTTGAATTTTTTTATAGATTCATGTATATCACTTTCAGATCTAGTTTGTTTTAGAAATTCGATAACTCTTCTCGTTTTTTTATCGATTAAAAGCGAAATCTATTTTCAGTTTTAAAATTATATCTTCTACATCTTTATAGTTAGAGACTCCAAATCTTGTATTTAGCTTAATGGGACTTTTATACAATTTTGATTTTTGTTAAATTTTGGATGCCACGCCCCCTACGCCCTTCAAAACACTTATTTCAAATATTAAAGATTTGTGCTTTTACACATACACGCATACGAATGATATAATTACGGTGCGCAAGTTTGATTATTATAGTTAGCAGAGCGAATGTGTGTACGTACATTTATATATATATAAAATAATAATAACATTGATATAATTTAAATAAAGCTCGAATTAACTGAATCGATATAGCCATGTCCGTCCGTCCGTCCGATCAGATGAACTCGTAAACCACAAAAGCCAGAAATCTGAAATTTGATGTCTACTCGCGTATACCACACGCATTACGTGTTTCTTATACCCTGAACCCATTAAAAATGGGTAATCAAGGTATAATGGTTTTGTTGCAGCCCAAATGTATGTAACAGGCAGAAGGAGGCGTGGCAGATCCCATAAAGTATATATATTCTTGATCAGGACGACAAGACGAGTCGATTGAGCCCTGTCCGTCTGTCTGTGGATCTCAGAACCTATAATAGCTAGAGACTTGAATTTTTTTTATAGATTCATGTATATCACGCGCAGGTCGAGTTTGTTTTAGAAAATAACTCTTCTCGTTTTTTTATCGATTAAAAACGAAATTGATTTTCAGTTTTAAAATTATATCTTCTATATCTTGATAGTTAGAGATCCCAAATCTTATATTTAGCTTAATGAGACTTTTATACAATTTTGATTTTTGTTAAATTTTGGATGCCACGCCCTTTCGCCCAAATTTTCAAAACACTTATTTCAAATACTAGAGACTTGTGCTGTTTCACATACACGCATATTAATGATATAAATACGCTGCGCAAGTTTGATTAAGAAAGTCGGTCTACAAAAAAAGTTATTAAGCATTGAGTTTCCCATAACATGCACATATGGCACATAGCAGAGCGTATGCGTGTGCGTGTGTATGTATGCGTTGCTTGAAATATTCATACATATATATTTACATATATATTCAATAAGAATAATGATATAATTTAAATAAAGTCAATATCATATATAGATGAAATCTATTATGTTATTAAACGAAACGTTTACGTACACACGCGCGTGGCAACAGCAGAAGAAGCATTTAGAAAACTCTAAGAATTCATAACAACAACAAAGACAAATTGGGGATGAATTTTCAGCAGAAGTTCAGCAGCTCAGTAGCAGTAGCTCAGTAACTCAATAACTTTACTTAGGAATACGCTATCTCACTTTTATGTACTGCAACGGCTGTGTTGGTAGAAGCGATGGTCGTTGATATAAAATCTCGGGTTCGATTCTCTAAGCTGACGTCAAAACTTCTTTTATGCAAGTTGTTACTTAATCTTTTCTTTTTTTTTAATTTTTTAATTTAATTTAAAATTATATACAAACTTTGAAGTGAAATATAACAGAATTTGAACAATCAGATCCGATTTACTACGCTCCCAGTAAGCGTGGATATAGCAGGCGTGTGAATATGCAATAGGGGGAAGAGGCATATGGATACAGGCGTGTGTATATGCAACAGGTAGAAGAGGCATATCCTATAAAATATTTATATTCAGAATCAGCCAATATAGCCATGTCCATATGTCCGTCCGTATGAGCGCAGGGATCTCGCAATCCATAAAATTTCTGGCAAATGCAGTACGAGTTAGTTTTAAAAATTCTTCTGCCCGTTACATCCATTTCACTCTTATTCCCCATTTCTGGGTTTGGAGAATAAAAAATATGTATAATGTATATGTCTGTGTATGTGTGTGTATGTACTGTTTATCGTTAATGCTTAAAAGAATCTCCTAGTCGGACCTTTCTGACTGGAGCACTCTCACTTGTTTAGGTTTGTTGTAAACTTTGTATTTAAAATTACCTACATATGCTAACTGATATTTGCTTGAATTCTGAATTTATAGCACCATTGGCAATGAAGAGCAACTAGATTTTTTCGAGCTTCACATTTGCGTTAAGGATTATTGTTTCGCACGGGATGATCGCCTTGTAGGAGTTGCAGTAATACCACTGAAGGATATATCAGAAAAGGTTTTCGTTTTTTTTTTAATTCAAAAAAATTTTATTAATACAAATACAATATATATGTACATATATTAGGGATCAGTTGCGTGTTGGCTACCTTTGCAGCGTCGAATCGAAATGGATGAAACGGGTTGGACCATATTGCGTATACTATCGCAGCGAAATAACGATGAAGTGGCTAAGGAATTTGTGAAACTCAAATCTGAAATACGCCAGGAACCGACAATGGGTACTTAGATGGATTGAATGAATCTCCACATACAGATACACACAGGAAATACACAAAAGATCTACATTCATATATATCTAACAAGGAATCATGCGTTTAACCGATTATGGAAAGATTTTTAGTAGTATTATCCATACATAACTAAACAACATCTATAACAAATATATATACTGGAACACAAATATGACAAGAACTTATCATTTCAATAATAATTTCAATGATATTATTTTTGGTCGCTAGAGTACCGAGCGCATATACACATACATATATATTAAATATTATACAAGTGTATATACTTACATGCGTTTGTGTGTTTGTTATTAAGGAAAATGGTGAAGCTGATATTCACGCCCTTCTTAATAGCTAACTCACAGACAGATAAGCAAACAACAAGAAAACGGGGCATTTTGTACGATACAAATCAAACTTATTCCCAAAAGAACCAAAAAATTAACACTCTCCCAAATTGTCATCCAAAACCTCTCAAATGTAATTTTGTCATTCACGCACATTCCTATTTTTGTAAATAAGTGTTTAAGTGTGCAAAGGCGAAAATTTAATTTGTATTACTATCAAATAAATTTGTTAAGTGTAATTCATGTGCATAATAATTATAAATAATTAATTTTTCTAATGAAATAATAAAAGAATAGCTTATTATTAGTATCAAATAATTCTGCTTATATATACATACGCGCACTAACCATATGGTTAGGGATGCACGTTCCACGTTTCCACATATGAAATTTTCGTCGAGCGCCCCCGTCGAAGACAATTTCGTCTTTTTCGTCGGGTTCGATTACTTTTATCTTCGAACAAATATACTATTTAGTAAATACAAAGATTTTGAGTTTTGGATTTTGGATACCACGCCCCAAATTTGCAAAAAAAAAAACTTATTTAAAATACTAGAGACTTTTGCTTTGGCAAAATTTGAAGTTTCTAGCTTTAATGGTACACATAAATGAAAATCAATTTATCGAAATTTATCGATAATAAGGGTGAGGTATCGGAAAAAAAACTTATTGCTGCGATGATATACACAAGTGTACATTTCAAATTTCCGATCTCTAAAGTTAGAGTCTACAAATCTTATAAACAAATTTTGTTTTAGCTATATTTATATATACATATTTAGATATGTAATTATATAGACAATCGGTTTTTTTTTTTAAAATCGATAACTATTTGCGTATTATTGTTTATTAGATTATACGTCCTACGTCTTCACTTCTTCAAATTGAAGTTTAGTTGTAGATATAGGCAATATGTGAATATGTTTTGCAATTTTTATAAAATGGAAAATATTCAATGGAGTGTGTTAAGCGTGCACAGTTTTCCTATACGTATTTACACACTCACATTAAAACACGGGCAAATTCTAAAATGTCAAGTTTTATTTTACGTTTGCTAGATGGCGCTATTGATTAAAAATTTAGCTCAGATTCGCTAGATGGTGCTATTGAACAAAAATTAAATTTTTGTACGTTTATGTAAGCTTGCACAACAGTCGGTTGCTTTCGAGCTTTATTTTAGGTTCGAGAAACGAATATGCGAGTTTACATCAGTGCACTGCAAGCAGTGCTGCCATTTTAGCAGTTTGTTTACAAAATCTTCATTACACTATGTAATAGATTTGAAGTCTAATGTTTTAACGAAAATAAGGAAACGGGATGAGTTATCGAAAAAAAAACATTTTTCTACGTATGGTATACACGCCGTACATGTCAAATTTCAGATCTCTTCCTCTGTGGCTTACGAGATCAATGCGTTCACACAGATGGAAGGACAGCGCTATATCGACTCAGCTCCTCGAGCTGATCAAGAATATGTGTACTTTATGGCTCTTTCTGGTGGTTAGGATATAATAAAAGGAATTGTGAAATGTGTCTAACATCGTCAACATTTATCCAATTTCTTATGTGTAAAAATGTCCGGTAAATAGTTAACTCCAAAAGAATGTGAGCGGATTCTGCAGCTCCATCATATTTGCACTGAATGGCACTGCTTGGAGCTTTTGCCAGTTTTCGGTCGGTTCAGGGTAGCTCCAAGTCGAGCAGTATCGACTAGAGCACTCTTATTTGCTTCTGTTGTTCTTCTAGAATTCTGACAATCTTTATATAGACCCACATATTATAACATAAAGTACGAGGTGAAAGATAATAAAAATGAATTAGAAATTCATGTTATATTTTTTGTATTTATCATTATATCCATTGAAGCAATAATCATAATCAGAATTAAAATATACTTACTTTTATTTAGATAGATATTTAAGTACTTTTAAAGTACACATTCGTATTAATTTATTTACAAAATTTTTTAGACTCATAAGAACATATGTAATAATTATATATGAATGTGTGCATATGTATATATGTATTATCTCTGTGTTGATGTAATTGAAAACAATACAATGTCATAATTTCCCTATGCCCTACGCCCAAATATAGTATACCAAAGAGAATATATGGAGATGGGCTTTTTGATTATATGACCAATTGTATGCATGAAGAGTAAATAAGTATTTAATAGATCTAAACGATGCTGATTTAACTCATGCGTATAGAAAGCACAATAAGATTTCTATAAAACTGCATGCATACATCGATTAGTATTTACGTATACAAAAAATTCGTATAAGCATCTAATACATAGATCTAAGCGATGCTGATTTTTAACTCTTAAGTGTAGAGAACATGATGAGATGTCTATAAAACTGCATGCAAACATCGATTTGTATTTACCTACGTATATGTGTTGCATATATGCAGTTGCATGTACTATTTTTCTAGATTCGTGCATATGCTATATATATAAGAATATAAATATGTTAATATGGAGATGGATACGGAATATCCTAATCATCGTAATATCTAACTAATACCTAAGTAAATTAATATTTTGCTATGGCATTGGTGCATAAATGGCACAAAAATTGGAGCGAATAATTCTCGTCGACTACGAAACACTCAATCAAATTATATATATAGATAATATAATATATACGTCTGTGTGGGTGTATATATATTTGTGTATGTAATGGCACTTGAACTGAAACTTAAAGACCTACAAAGATTCAAGTTTAGATTTGTATTTACAAGCAAAAAGTAAAATCTATCCGAATCCACGCCTGAATACCGATAGGCGGCATTGATTTTTCATATGCAAATGTCTTAGCATATATGTATGTATATATAGGGAGTACTGGTTTATCTTATCTTATCTCTTAGTCGTCATCACGCAATGATGATATTTCCATATCTTCAGAAGAGAAACCCGATGGTGATAAACTTTCTGGTGGATAATAATAACTGCTATTTCTGCTCGCGACGGGTCCCGAGTCCAGCAATTGAGCCGGTGGCGGTGGCGTTTCACAATCTTCGACAATTGCCTGAGTCATCTCCTGTAAGTGGTACGCGGCAGCAGCGGCCGCTGCTGCTGCTTGCACGGCGGAGCCAGCGTCTTGGCTATGGCCATTTGAGCTAGCACCTGTCGGCCCGCCTGGACCTCCTCTACACCAAAGCTGTCGCATTTCCGCACGTCGATTGCGCATTAGAACTTTGTACTCTGATATGCGCATCTTTTTGCCATCGACAATGCAAGTGCGTTTGGGACGTGGACGATAGCGATAGTCGGGATGCTGTTCCATGTGCAACTTAGACAGACGCGACTGCTCCTCGTAGTAGGGCTGCTTGTCGGCGTTCGACATCGCCTTCCAACGAGCGCCCAAAATTTTCGATATATTTGAGTTATGCATGTCAGGGCAGGCTTTCAATATTTTGCGCCTCTCATCCTTGGCCCAGACCATGAAAGCGTTCATTGGCCTCTTGATGTGCGGCTTACTGTGTCCGTGCCCATGTCGCTGGGACTGTCCACTCATTTGGCTATGACCATGGCCATGAGTTTGACATTCCAGGTCCAATGCAGCAGATCGGTCCGAGCTGGTGCCACAGCTGTTTAAGGAATCCCTACTTGTCCGGGTTACTCGAGAGCTTGAACTTCCGACCTTACCTCCAACGCTGCCATCGCCGCTTGTTAAATTTGCATTTGACTCTGGGACACTGCCAGTACTTGTATTCCAAATTCGACCCTGAAAACACATAGAAGCAGATTGAAATGGACTGAATGGAACTGGACTGAATAGTATACAAAAATTGAATCGATCTAGCCGCGCATTAAGGCCTGGCTGTTCTTTTGACTGAATATCTTGTTAATATCGGATCTATAGGTAATGGTTCTTGAAATACTTAATGCTACTTCTATGAAGCGATTTAGATAACATAGGGTCAATAAATGCATACTCTTGATATGTAATCTCTTCATTCGCTTCATTGCTTATTGGTATACAATTGACTCAGACTAATATATATTCAGATTCAACTCAGACTTACTAAACCCTGTAGGTCTCCGTAATTATTTAAAACAGCTGGTTATTGTATACATTTTTGGAAGAGTTACTTACGCGGCTGTGTAAGTAGCTAGCGTCGACATCGGCGAACAAGGAAGCGGATACGGATGCAGATGCAGATGCAGATGCAGATTGCTGTGAATGATGAGGAGTAACTGGAGCTGCTTGGCCTACTTGCTGCCAGTTCAAAGGTGGGCTGGGAACAATGGGTGTTAGGCAGTCACGTTCCCGTTCCCTATGATCCCTTAAACCAGCGCTGAGCGGGGACGAGTCAGGTGAACATTTGGGCTTTGATAGGTTAAGTGGGGCATCCATTTCAGAGCTTAACGCTTCAGATTCTTTGCTTCGATGTTCCGTCGGCGAAGATGGTAAATTGGTTGAAATTGAACTATCCAACGGGCTGTGTGTTGCCAGACTTGGTGAATCCGGTGGTGTATTGTGGCTATATGTGTGCACGGTTTTGCGATTACGCATTGGTGAGACCGGTGTAGATGCTTTACTGTCAACGCCATATTCCACAACTGGGAGCTCCAACTTTTCCAGCGAGCTCTGATCTGTTGAATCCAAAATGGAATATTTTCCGCTGCTATTGTTGTACTTATTAATATTATTATTATTATTGCAATTATTATTATTGTTATTATTGATATTATTATTATTGTTGTTATTATTGGTGGCAGCCACAGCTGCGGCAGCTAATGCCGCTTGAATGTGAGCGGCTGCAACTGCCGCTGAAGGCCAAATCGGCTGCATTGTCAGCTTGGGGGCGTGCGTATGGGCGTGGGCGTGGGCGTGGGCATGAGCATTGCTGTGTGTATGGGTGTAGCTGGGACTGTGAGTGTAATGCGATTGGGCTGTCGCCATATGACCAGGCATTATGGGCATAGGTGGACGCAGGAATGGTAAAAATGTAACTAAATTGCTGGGCAACGCAGCCACAGCCTGATGATGATGATGTTGCTGTTGATGATGCTGTTGATGTTGCTGAGGATGCTGCGTAGTTAATCTTCCTGTACCGAATTGAGCACTAAGTTGCTGATGTAGATCCTGCAGGCAACTCTCCTGATGCATCCGTTGAACATTCTGCAGCTGCTGTTGCTGCTGTATATTAGCCTCAATGTCGGTCATGCCTTCGAACTGTGTCTGCAACGATAACAAAATGAAAGTGTACAAATTTCAATAAAACGATTATTATATACATATATGACTTTTATTTTCGTTTAATGGACATGTGAAAATTTATGATACGATGAAAAATGTGTGACAGACCTCATAAAGTATATATAATATATTCCTGATCAGGACGACGACCTAATTCGCTGAGCATTCGTATAACTGCAGCGATCTCGTAAACTACAAAAGCTACATACTACAACTTGAAATTTTAAATACATATACGAAGTTCAGCCTACGACATTTCTCCATAACATATACGATGTATTGGCGTGCGAAATAAAAAAAATTTATTTTCTACAGTTTTGCAGCTATGAATTCAAAATAATTCAAAATAATTGCCAACAATCATATATATAATAGGGCTTTACAATGATTTCGAGCTGGCAACTGGCAGCTGGCCCGGGAATGAGTATTCTACAGTCGGCACAACCGTAGCAAAGTTCTTACATGCTTAACACATTCATTCACGAAAATGAAATGAGTATATTAGTTTTGGGCAACGTCCGTCGTGTTATCACAATTTCCAACATCAACATCAGCTCCGATTTGGAACAACGTCTGTGGGCATGTATAAGTAGTATTAATTTTATAGGATCGTAACAGTAACTTACTTAGTAAATTTGGTCGTTCTAGCTCTAAAATTGTAGAGACTACAGTTTCTCCCGATTTTATCACGCACCCAATGATCTGTTTGATCTTGAGAGACACAAGTATAGATTGTAAATCTCAACTCTCTGGGACTTCTACATGTAGTGTTTCTGAGATCCAATTTGTCACGCCCCTAATGATCGTATCGGGAAAATCTTGAAATTTATCTGACGACGGTATACACGAGTAAATGTACTACATTTCAAGTCTCTATCTTCAGGCAGAAGGACAGTCGGACAGACGGATGAAAAAAGATCACTCCACCGCGTAGATTCGAACCCAGGGTGTCTATAATCGACGCCCGTTGCTTCTACTAACACCGTCACCGCATTTCGAAGTAAACGAGAAGCTTAATTAGCAGCTCATGATTTGTTATTTCTTAGAACATTAGAAATTGTTCGCGGTTCAGACAAGCAAATTTGTCATTTGGCTAAAGGTTTTTTAAAAACCTTTTGTCTTCTTATTAATGGACTTAAATGAAATTAGTATTGTTCAAAGTTCGTATATAACAAAATTCAAAATTGTATGAAATACATATGACACTAAATACAAAATGTGGGGGCAAATCGGTAAATTCATAAGTTGGAATGTTTTGGAGCTTAGTGCTGTAACGTGAATGAGTATTTTTATACCCTGAACCCATTGACAATGGGAAATGTTTTTGTGAAAATGTATGTAACAGGCAGAAGAAGGCGTGAAAGACCCCATAAAGTATACATATTCTTGATCAGAAAAACAAGCTGCATCGATTTAGCCTTGTCCGCCTGCCTCTCTGCCTGCCTGTCTGTCTCTGTCTGTATGTATGCGGGTCGATCTCAGAACATATATCACGCGCAGATTGATTTTGGTTTAAAAATTCAATAATTATTCTCGGTTTTTTGTTATCGATTAAAAACAAAAATTGAAGTTCAGTTATAAAATGAAATCTTTTACATCTTAAAGTTTGCATTTAGTTTAATGGGGTTTTTATACAATTTTGATTTTTGTTAAATTTCATTTGGATCTTGGATGCCACGCCCTATTCACCCCATTCGTATTTCAAATACTAGACTGGACTTTGGCAAATACACATAAATTACATAATTACACTGCGTAAATTTGATTACGAAGGTCCCTGTACAAAAAAATTGATTAAGTGTATATTATTATTGCAGCCGAAGAGCAGTTCCCGTGCTTACGCGTGTGTATTTGTGTATGCCTATGTATATGTATGCATGCATGCATATGTATTGTAAATTAAGCATGAAATATTGGGGCTCAGAAGATATCCTACTCGGGCACGTTCACCTAGAGCTTTTTACATGTTTTGAACAATTTTCAATCCGGTTTTATGGGTAGGAACGGTAGTAAGAGCCCTAGGTAGAGCAGTTTAGTAAATTTATTCACATAGCACTTTCGAGTGCGTTAACTTTTAAAATAACTTTCAGTAGATAAAACATTAATTAAACAAAACTGAAATTAGTAATATGTTGAAGCACTTGCCATTAATATGAATAACAGTCGGTATTTCTAATAAAGCTAACGACACGGCATTAGTCACATTCGAACCTACGGAATCACGACATAACATTGACCCGTCGATCGAAAGAGAAGCAGTTCCACATGTATATATATATAGCTGTAAGCTGTTCGGGTGTCTGGTGAGATTGTGTTTGTGTTTGCGCACTTGGAAGTAACTGTAACTATTAATTTTCTCCCGACTAGGTCTTCGCGTGTCAGGGAGCTCCTCGCGTGATTGGTTGACACAGTGTAGGTGCTGTCAGGTGCTGTTGCTCCCGCTTTTGTCTTGTCCAACACAATGCAATATCCATACCGACACGAGCGGCGGTGAGCCGAATCGCGCCTCCATATATGTATGACCTAACTATTCGTGCGCAAGCCAACACTTAAATCAATGACAGAGCCAAAACGTTTTCCGTCGTGGCGCTTAACTTTTGTTGTTGTTTTACTCTATATGTTACCTTCCCGTTTCCACAGCTTTCAAGCTCCGTTGGCGGCCAGCACTCGCACTTACACTCGTTGGCGTATACGCATTGGTGTTAGAATTTACTGTTAACATCGACACATCACAGAGAACTGATGCCGACGTCATGAAAATTGTTGTTGCTCTGATAGAACACTGTAATTGTCTTGCTGCCCGTTTACTGCGCATGCCCACACTCGTGGGAGTAAAAGCAAGAGAGAGGCAGAAAGAGAGAACGAGACAGGTAGAGAGATAGGGAAAGAGAAGAAGAGAGATAGAGTTAAAGAGAGAGAGAGAGAGAGAGAGAGACGGAGAGAGATAGATACATATATATATATATATATATATATATATATATATATATATATATATATATATATATATATATATATAGAGAGAGAGAGAGAGAGAGCGAGATAGAGAGGGAGAAAGTAAGTCGAAAGTGACCTCACAGCCTTTAAGAGTAAACTTACTATTTGTTGAATTTCAGTTTAGAGATACTCAATGTGGACAAAAGTACGAGATGTGTGTGCGAGACTTTCATCGTATTATGCAGAGAGGTAAAGAGAGAGAGATAGAATGAAAGGTAAAAAGGTGCGGAGCGTCTCGTATTCTTCTCTCGAACTTAATGGGCGTGCATTCAATGGTTGGTACGCGATTTCATTGCGCACACATTGTTGTACGAATTACAAGCATTCGCTCTTTTCTTTCGTTTCTGGCTTTATATGGTTGGTGGCGTATCTTTCCGAGTCAAACATATATACATATACATACATGTATATATATATACATACACATTCACACAACTGTATCTATGAATATAACTATTATATACATATGAATGTTCATTCACGTGTGTGATATGTCCGTATATTCACATGCCAGTGTATGTATGTATGTGTGACTGCGTATTTGTATAAAATCTGTTGGCGGAGCAAGCACAAAAACAAAAAAAAAAAAAACATAAAGAAAATATCACCGTTGTTCCGTTCCACCAAGTTTAAAAATCAATAGAATGCGAACGCGATGCGAAGGCAGCGCAAATGCGAGAGCATCTACGGTATAGAGGGCATTGTTCATACAATACGAAGTTGAAATTTAACCTGCAAGCTCCTCCCATTATCATGTATCGTTCATCGTGCAGTGGCCGAGGCAACCCTAGATACACCCAACAGCGGTGGGTAATGCCTGGTTTGTCTCAGCCAATTGTCTTGTCAATTATTTTCCATTGTGCCCACATTGCATTTCGGTTGGCTGATAGCGTGCTGAGCAAGGGACAACCACGCTCACACACACACACACACACACACACACACACACACACACACACACACACACACACACACACACACACACACACACACACACACACACACACACATATATATATATATATATATATATATATATATATATGTATGTATATGAACACGTTGAAATATGTACATTAGTATATTAGGCGTACAAGTGAGGCTTACCGGCAAATAAAGTACAAATACATACATACTTATTTATGTACCATTGCTATACATGCAAGTATGTATGTGTACATTACGCATGTACATATGTACTCAAATACATGGAGACGCAATATAATATAAATACAATGTGGTAGGTATAAGTGTATTTAAAATTCTTCATATAACGAAAATATGTATCTGTATAAAATATGTGAACAGCTTTTTCTTGTTTTCAAATATTAAATAAAGCTATGCACAAAGTCAAATAACGTTTATCTGTACAATGTACAATGTAATGAATTGTTGTTTACCGACGGATGTCATATGTATATACGATTACAGATTCTTGACCATATAGATACTAGAAATATAAAGGATAGAAATCATTTGGAAATAACTAATTTAAAGCGCTGATATGTAGATATAAGCTATTTGTAGCCTTGTGTATTAAGCCTTGCGGCCTATGGACTTTGACAAAGGGAAAATGGAATATATATTTTTTCTAACAGCTCCGAAATAATCTGTATTGATCTGTATTTTTCGATTGCACTAAATTTGTATACCCTGAGACGAGCTGAGTCGAAGTAACGCTGAAAGTCTGACCGTTCATTTGTCCGTATGGATGAACGCGTGATCGAGATTGTTTCTAAAAGAAGTTACAATTTCCGTTTGAATATTCTTGTTGAAAAAAAAAAATTGAAAGTTTACTTAGCAATAAGTATGAAAACTCTAGTCGATGATGGACAGTAAGCCAGGATAAAAATATACATGTGTATAATATAATATAACTTTATTAAAAATTAAACAGCATTTTCGAGCTTTCACAGTCAAATAAAACAAGTAATAATGTTTCAGTCGAGCGCTACCGACTGCGGAATACTCATTCACGGAAAGGCTTCTAGGTACAAAACATTGCATAGCTATAGTTTTTAAGATTTGCCTTGCTCCCAATATATAATTTTTAGCGAATTAATAGACGAGAGCAACAGTAACATTGTCATAAAGTTTTGAGTTCATAGACTTTGACTTTTATTAAACATTATTTGGTGTCATGGGTAGGTATGCTTCGCGATGATTGCAACGTTTCGCCGAATGGCCACACGTTCTATTTAATAATTCCTGTGTTACCAAATGAGTTTTTAGCGAATTTAAAGCATATAGCTTTAATGTGTGGCCAATGATATATCATTATTATTACTACTAAATATTTGTCATTTTATAAAAAATGAAAAACTCGATCGCATATTGCCCATATTTACAATTAAACTTTAAACAAGTAAGAAAGCTCTAGTCGACTGTATTCGATTAGGAGATCCCCTGAACCACTCGAAGAGCTGACACTCAAAAACATTCCTATTTTAAATTTACATACTTATGTTGCAAGTGGCACAAACACACCCGTTCTGCTAACTGCGCAGTTTGCGTAGCGACTGAGCTCCTGCTGCAATGTGCGTATGTTATGAAAAATTAAATGTTTAATAACTTTTGTTGCATATGGACTTTCAAATTTGCACAGTGTGATTACGTATTTTATATGTGTGTTTACCAAAGCACAAGTCTCGAGCACTTGAAATACCTGTTTTAAAAATTTGAAACAAACAAGTCCAAAATATAACAAAAACTAAAATTGTATGAAATTTAAAATTTAATGATGTAAACCATATAATTTTTGTTTGTAATCGACAACAAGAAACGAGAATAGTTATCAAACAAACTCGACCTGCGCGTGATATACAGGAAAAAAAATCAAGCCCTACCTATTATAGGTTCTGAGACGTGGTAAAACATACGTACACGGCTAAATCGACTTCGCTTGCCGAACTGATCAAGCATATATATACTTTATGGGGTCTACCATGCCTCCTTCTGCCTGTTACATTCATTTCGACATTATACCCTGATTTTCCCTTTTCCAATTGGCTCAGAGAATACAAATTAGAAAAATTAAAACAAAATCTCAATTTAATACATCTTAAACATTAAAGCAGGAATATCGATATTTTTAACAAAATCGAAATATAGCATATTTCCATCTGTCGCATACATTTCTACAACTCTATTATTCCACGATTTTCCATTTTCATTGAAGTATAATTCTCACATAATATTATTTAATAAACAAATTTTAAAAACACATATACTAAGCCCTTATTTTCATTAACCCATATAATATAAACATAAATAAATAAATAATATTTAATTAACAGATACGTGGCCAACTCTTGGATACTGCTTGAGGGAGGAAATTTTGTGTTTGGTAGCCCCGTCCCTCTCATTTTGTCCAAATAATGATTGGCCCTTGTTTAGTCTATTGATTATACGCGCTGTGTTTATCTTGGCAAACGAATCGCAAATTACAGAGAGATGAGTTTGATGTCATTTTATTTTCGTTTTCATTTTCGTTTTATTTGTTTAACTTGTTAATTTCGGTTATAGCTCCAAAGGCAGCGACAAAACAACTATGTGCGGAAATTACGACGATATGGTTGGGATTCTGTTTGTCCTGGCAGTCAGGGGTGGGTGGTAAAAAGATCAAAGGACAATTTCCTGATTGTTTTTTCCGTTATTTTATTTTGTTAGCTGTTGTTGCTTTTGCTTTTTGTTTGCTCGTATTTTGGGTGCGTAGTCTTTGCTTAAATATTTCTCTTCATTTACATTACGAATCGTCATCGACATCTTCGCCATTACCACCTCTAAGATAACCTGTCCCTGCCATCTGCCGATAATTGGATCTATATATACACATATAAAACAATTGTTTGTTTGTTTGTTATTTTGATTATTTGTTTTAATTATTAAATCTTACTTTGTAAATTAATTTTCGTTTCAAGATCCCCGATCCAGGGATGACAATGTAAGACTTAATTATCGTAATTCATAAAGTGATTGCAAGCCCGTTAGTATTTTTGGTGGTAATGTATTTCACATCGCAGTGCTTGTCGGAATGGGAAACGAGGTCAATAGAAATTTTAGTCGATTCCTGAGAGAACTGACCTCTTATTTAGAACTTTTGATGTGAAAATCGATAAGAAAATAGCCTGGGTCGTATCGTAAACGAAGACCTACTGCCTTTGTCTTTCTTTGATCTGGGCGACAAATTTAGATGATATAACCGTGCAACTAGGAACTTGAAGCTTCCGTACATAATACTCGCAGTTCGAGTTTGTTTAAAAGATTCGAGAACTATTCCCGTTTTAGTGCTATCAATAAAAAATAAAAATCGAAATTCTCTTTTATACCCATTCAAAATGGGAAAATGTATAATTGTGTTGAAATGTATGTAATATATATACATATATATATATACATACGGACAGATAGACAGGACTAAATCGACTCGGCTTGCCGTGCTGATGGTTCTCAAATATCAGATGTCTAGATTTTGTGGTTGCAAGATAGCATGGTTCATACCGACTCACAGACGGTCATATCTCTGGTTATGGCATTTGCCTGTTACATACATTTTAACAGCGTCTATTGGTAGCCTGTTTTCCCAAATTTTGGGAGAGAGCGCGTGTCATTAAAAATAAATAAATTACAAAAATTCTTTGTATTCAATATAAGTAGCTTACAGTGAATTTGAAGTTTCTACCTTTAACGGTAAACATAAATCGAAGTCAAATTATCGATAATAATTAAATGGGATGCTTTATCGAAAAAAAAACAGACTAGTATGGTTTACACGAGTGTCCATGTCAAATTTCAGATCTCTAGCTTTTGCCAATTTCAATTTTTGCCTCACTGCAGGGGTCTAGGGCAAGGTAATTGTAAATTTTGGATTCTTACAAAAAATACGAAAATTACAGGGTATTTTTAAATAGGATGCGTCCAAAAAAAAGGGGCGAATAAATAATTTTTGGAAGGTAGATACAGGAGGTCACCAGTAACCTAGCATTAAATTTGGAAGCTTCTAGCACTAGCACTGTAGGTGGTATAACCTCGTGCGATTTGTTACCCTCCCCTGTGGGCATACATATATCCGCCATAACTTTTTGATCATGGGATGTTAATACGGGTATACGAATCTGAATGGGCGTCAGTAAAATATCTTTTGTCGACCTATGGAATCATTTCTTGGTCGTTCTAGCTCTAAAACGGTATATAGAGGTCTTGGAGAACCTAATTGGAAAATTTTGATGTTTATGCTACAAAAGTGTGAACATGGCATGGTTATTTTTTATGCCACGCCCTTAAAGTGTCGTAAACATTATTAGAATTTACACAATAATGAGATCTAGGCTCTGTTGTATATCTAATGATATCATGTGACTCCAACACTTATTAATAGGGTACATACAATTACCATAGAGCAAGCACCTCATTAGCAGGATGAAATAACAAGATTTGAAGTGGACATTCAGACTTTTGGGGAGAAGTGCCGCCTGCCTGGGAGTACTCTGCTAGGGATATGCGGTAAAAAAGGAAAATGGAAACATCCTTATAAGAGTAAAACAGCGTTTCTTTTGTTATAACCCAGCTTTGTTTGTAGCATTCGAAGAAAATTGATAAAGAACAGCATTAAATCAGACGATGCAGATGCGAATGTGAATGCGAGTGATGCTGTTGATGTTGATATTGAAGCGGATGGCCCTGGAGTATCTCATTTAATATTCATTGCATACGATTGTCACCAAGAACCAGGGGCAGGAGAGAGCACTCCCCATAGCTAGCTTTTTTATTTCGCTAGCCCATTTGTACAATAGATAAACCCTGCAAAGACATTCGTAAGGTGTGTGCAAGTGAAATTGCTTACACGAATAAACAAGCAGATGCACTGTTTTTAGGGAGTGCTAGACTAGTTGAACACTTATTGCTCAACACATATAACTTAGCCATATTTTCTATTCTTCAATACTCCTGCTTGTTAATTTCACCTTTTTTACATTGTAGTGTAAGACTTATTAAATTTTTGGCTGGTTTCTCTGAGACGAAGTGCTACCTTCATCTTCAGTACTTACTGTAAGAGCATTTAAATTTGTAATACAATGAAAGAACATTTTAACCGAAAGTCGTCACAGTAATATAAAATCTCTCATTCCAGTTCCAACATATACATGTTGTGGTTTCGTCCTTTTGACATCCTCGAGCCGTGAATCATGCGTCGCGAGGGTTGCAAAAATTGCGGCGAAGGAGTTGTCTTGGATGTCTTTTTTAGGACCTAAGTGTCGAGCTGCGCTTCGCTGCAATTTATTTTTTCGTATACCCTAAACCCATTGAAAAAAAAATAATGAAATTAGGGTATACTGATTTTGTGAAAATGTATGTAACAGGCAGAAGTAGGCGTGACAGACCGCATATATTGAATATATATTCATGATCAGCTAGACGAGCCGAGCCGATATAGCTCTGTCCGTCCGTCCGTTATTATGAACGCTGTGATCTTGTAAACCAAAGAGGCTAACTGATGCCATTTGCCAATTGTCGATCAATTTCGATTTACTTATACCGAATTCACCGTCTAATGAATAGATAGAATTTTGAATTTTGAATTTTTGATACCACCCATCCTTCGCCCCAAATTTGAAAAAATACGTATTGCAAGCAACACATACACACACATACGCGCGCACACGGACGCAACAATCAGCACGGGCTCTGCAAACTGAACAGCGATTGCGCTTGGGCTGCAATTTACCTATGATATGAAAAATTAAATTTTTCATAACTTTTGTAATTGGACTTTCTTAATCAAATTTGCACACAAAGAACAAGTCTCTAGTATTTGAAATACTTTTTTTTTTAAATTAGCGAAGGGACGTAGCATCAAAAATTAAAAAAAAAAAAATTGTATTATAATAAAACTAAATAACATTAACTAATAAACATAAAATTAAATACAAGACTTGGAGATTCTAACTTAAAAGAAGAAAGGGTATCTCATAGACGAGAAATCTCGACAACTTGTTATTTTTGTTATCCTCATTATTATTATGAAGACGACAAGTGTACTGTTATACTTCATAAAAATAAAATGAGTATATCGGTTTTGTGCTAAGTCCGTCTTGCTGGCCGCCCGTTGGTATTAATTCTAATTTGAGAAGTCAAAGAGAGCCTATCTGATAAAAAGTTAACGTTTTGCCAACAAACAATAATAAGTAACAGTTGCTTTCATTTATTGATTTGTTAAAATTATTTATGTATTGTTATTGGAATGTTTTGGAGGTGTGTTCACCGTTCTTGAGTACTTCTTACATGATTTAAATTCTCTTCGTGATTTTAAATATCAGATTATAAGAGAAAATTTTGGGAATATTATGTCCTCATAAAAATAACAAAAAAAAAATTGGCAATGAAACCTTTAAGTCGATATTAATATATAATAGGCATATTATTGTACGTGCAATTTCACCTTAATATTCGTTAATTATGTTAATGATTTCATTGATAATTAATGATTATTAATATGGATTTATACTCGAAAATAAAACAAGTAAGAGTATTCTAGTCGAGACAGCTCGACTAGGACTGGAATGAAAAATCTGAGTATAATGTTGTTGTAAAAATGTATGTAACAGGCAGAAAAGACGTCGCAGACCCCATAAAGTATATATATTCTTGATCAGCTCAAAGCGTTGAGTCCGTCTGTCCGTCCGTCCGTCCGTCCGTCCGTCTGTATGAACGTAGCGAACTCGTAAACCTCAAAAGCTAGAGATATAACATTTGTGAGGCCTCAATGTGCTTGGGGAAATACACACATATAAATGCCATTATTACACTGTGAAAATTTGATTAAGAAAGTCCATCTATATTAAAAGTTAATAATCATTTAATTATTTCCCATATCATAGGCATAGCACACTCGCTGATTAGTTAGCAGAGCGTGTGCTCATTATTACGTTCAGAGTATCTCCTATCTTTTTCACGGACTTTAAATATAAATATATTTTTTATAACTTTCCGAATGATTATGTAATTGATTTCAAAATAATTGAAAAACGTGAAAAGGCATTAGAAGGTCCGCGAAATACAAGCGAAAGCAAAGGCCAAATCCACAGGGTACAATCACTAGGTAAGGGCAATAGAAAAGTTACAAAGCAACAATGGAATATTGTTCCATGAAATTGATGAATATTTTGTTTGTAAAGGAAAAACTTTGTGACAACAGGGTACCCTCCCATCTATATGCCCCAACACCCCCACGGCACAACCTAAAATTTAACCGAGCTTTGTATCAGTGCTGTCTAAAAATCACAAAAAAGGCTAAAAAAAAATTTTAGGAACATGTTAAAATGTGTGGTTTTCTGCAGTCCGTCATTATGTCCTTCCGTCCGCTCGCCTATTCGCCTGTTCGTCTGTCCGTATGAGCGGTAACCATTTCGAGTACACTTGAGTATATCCTCGACTTACAAAATTGGACTCCCAATGTGTTGAAATTAAAAAAAAAAAAAAAAACCAGTCAAAACGTCGCAGTCGGGTACTACCGACTCCGAAATACTCATTCACACCGCAGCTTCCAGTTCCATAATATTCCACGAATCCAATTTACCAATTTGCCACACCCCTAATTATGCCCAAATTCGGAGGTTCGAATCTCGGTTTTTCAATGTCGTCTTCTCTTTTCTTTTTTTTTTATTTTTTTTGTACTAATATATATATATTTTTTTTTGCATTTATAATATTTAGCAACTGTAAAAAGTCCAAAAAGTCAATAAATTGTGTGTTTAAGCTAAAAATTAATTATTAATTAATTCTTTTTGTCACGCCTCCAGAGGGCATGGACATAAGTTTTATCCAGTCGAAGACAGGGGTCTAAGCAAGGTAACTGTGAACTCAAAAAATGCGCGAATTACAGGGTATTTTGAAGAGGCCACGCCCCAAAAAGGGCATGGAAGCTCTATCACTAAAACTGTAGGAGCTCTAAGCTCGTGCGGTTGCCACGCCCCCTGTGGGCGTAGATATATCCGCCATAGCTTATTGAATTTGGTACGTTAATACAAGTATATATACCAAGTCTCAAGTTTCTAGCATCAATAGTGTTCAAAATATAACAGAAGATGAAAAATTTGATATATATTCAGATCCGATTTGCCACGCCCCCAGTAGGCGTGGATATATAATAAATAATAAAATAATAAATAATAAACATTTTTTTATCGATCTTTTTAGGATCGTAACAGTTACTTACGTGCCAAATTTGGTCGTTCTAGCTCTAAAACTGCAGAAGATAGAGTTTCACCCGAATTTCCACGCTCCCAATGGAATATATAGAATATATAGAATAGATATATCCGCCATAGCTTATTCAACTTGGGATGCCAACGCGAGTATACATTCAAAATCTCAACTCCCTCGGACTGCTACAAGTAGTATTTCTGACATACAGGAAATTAATTTTTCGATTTGCCACGCCCCTAGTGGGCGTATCGGGAATGAGTATAAAAACAAAAATTTGCGAACCTGTCAATTCGTATACTTAATGAGTATAACAAGAGAAGTCAGAACAGTCTGAAATTCGAATAGCTTATATGTATGTAGTCTTAAAATCCTAAGATGTGTGTATACATGCCGGGATTCTTGTAAACAAAAATATAGCTTGGATAAAGGCCAGTCCAAAAAGTATATATTAAGGTACAACAACGAAAGCACATGTATGAGATGTTTTTCTGGCTGAATCACTGTTAGATCTTGGCTAGACCTAACCACAAAATGGCAAGATTGGCAGCACTGGTAGGACAGCACCACCCGCCGCGACCCATTAGACGACTAAGTCAATGAAGCGATGACACAGCGTGTCATCGATGTAATTTGCAGTCGCATTCACAGCCACAGGCTAAGCCGCAGCCGCAGCCGCAGCCGCAGCCGCAGCCGCAGTCGCAGCCTCATGTAACCTTTCAACGGATTTGCTGTCTTCCTCGGGGATTGTTATATATACATACATACATACATATACATATATAATATTTACTATTCTACTTGGCGCTTTAGGCGACAGCGACACGCAATGACAGCGACAGACATTAGAAGTGGCATTAGAAACGGCCAATTGGGAATCGTCAAACAAAAACTAAAGTCGCTGCTGCTTCAGCCATGAATGTGGACGTAGATATGGATATGAAATGGTTTGTTAGGGCGCTAGGCATTGTATCCTCACTGATGTTGTCGTGGTTTATGCTGGGTTGTGGATATGCTTATCGGATTTCGCTTAGGTAACCCTCTGTCGCAGCTGGCTGGGCGTGCCAATGAATTTTAATAGCAGTCGCAGCCGAATTTTCGGCGGTTGCGAACATTTCACAATTCCCGATGCTGACAACTTGATAAGAAACCGCCCTAATCTTGCTTTCTAGGCTGTCTTCGAATCGACACCCCTTATCAAGAAACATTCATAATCACATAAAGCATATGTGAAACAAACCTAGCCATGATGTATAGGAATAGGCGCTTACCTAAATCGAACTTAAAATACATATCTATTGATGTTCGCGGTGTATGATATATTTAAAGAAGTAAGAAAGCTCTAGTTAAGGTTGCCCTAACATCCACTCAAGTTCAAGCAGTTTACGAAACGACTGCGTTTGGGCTCTTTGTTGGAAAATTATATGTCTAATAATTGTTTTGTAAATACTTTCCTATTCACATTTTCACAGCGTGATTATGTCATTCACATGCGTCTTTTTGCCAAAGCACAAGGCAATAGAGCAAACATCAAAATTGTAAAATCCCCATAAAACTAAATACAAGATATGGAGAATAGCTTTAAAAATGTAATAGATATAATTTTATAACTGAATTTCAATTTTCTTTATTAATCGATAACATTAAATCGGAAATAGCTTTCGATTTTTGGAAACAAACTCGATATGCGGTATAATATACAAAATATAAAATATAGCCTAGCTCTCATAGGTTTGGATATCGACCCATATACGGACGGGTGAATGGTCAGACAGACTTGGCTATATAGCCTCAGTTCGTCGAGCTGATCAAGAATATGTATACTTTATCGAGCCTGCCATAAGCCCATTGCAAATGGGAAATCAGGGAAAGAAAGAGGCGTCGCAGGCCTAATAAAGTATATATATTCTTGATCAACTCGACGAGCTAAGTCGATATAGCCATACCCGTCAGACCATTCGCCCATCCGTTCCTATGTGTAAATGCTTCGATCTCCGAACCTATGAGAGCTAGATAATATTTTAGATATCCGTCCGTCCGTCCGTCTGTATGAACCCAGCGATCTCGTAAACCATAAAAGCTAGAGATCTCGACTTTGGCATATTTACTCGTGAATACTATACGCTGTACAAGTTTGTTTTTTTCTTTCGATAACTCATCTCTTCGATTTATGTGTGCCATTAAAACTAGAGACTTCAAATTTACTGTGTAGATAGGTGTAGTGAATACAGACATGTTGAAGTTTTTGCCCCAAATTAGCAGATCACGTACATATTTCAAATATTACTACTACTTGGGGAAATACAGTTAAAGTTATTAATCATTTAATTTCCTATATCATCTGCATTGCAGCCCAAGCGCACTCGCTGCTCAGTTAGCAGAGCGCGTGCTCATTATTACGTCCGTGTGTGTGCGAATGTGTGTGCTTCCAATATATATGTAAAATAATCAAAGCATGCTTGCAATACCGGTTATTCGAGGGTTCAGGATATCTCCTAGTCGAGCGGTCTTGACTTGCTTACTTGTTTAATCAGCGACTTAATCAGCGATTGAATATGTCATCCGAAAAAATATGCGTTATCAGAGCTCTTCAACAAGTTGTGACTTCTGATCACGCATAATTCAAGAAGCTTTACAAAGGCGAGATTATATGGGATATTACTATTTAATGGGAATATATTCGCAAATTACATTATTTAAAGTATTTTAATTTTTAAATACATTAAGTCAAAAAGGAAAAAAGATGTAAAATATTTAATTCAAATAACATAACAAAAATGTAATTTAATACTGAAAATACAGATTCCATTTTCATTTTCGTTAATTTTCATAAAAGCTCAAAGTGGCGTGAAATTCAAATGAGTTCAACTCAATTATAATAATAAACTGCTCTGTTTTTGCTGGTGCTGCTTCAGCTGTCCATGTACTTGTTGTTGTACTTTTGATGCTGAACCCATTAAAAATAGGAAATCAGGGTACAATGTTTTTTGTGAAAATGTATGTAACAGGCAGAGAAGGAAGAGTGGTAGACCCCATAAAGTAGTTATATTTTTGATTAGCTCGATGAGTAGAGTCGATATTGCCATGTCCGTCTGTCCGAGTGTATGAGCGCGTCGATGTCAGAACCTCTAAATGATACAAACCTAAAAATGTGTTTGGTGGTTCCTGTATGGCAGAGGTAGATCCAATTTGTTTTAAAAAATAACTATAAAAATCGAAATTCAGTTATTAATAATTTGTAGTACATCTTTGGAGCTAGAATTCCCAATATTTTCACTAAGCTTAATGTGTACTTATACAGATTGATTATATTGTAGAAAGTTGATTTTTGTTCCACAATCTCTTTGACTCACATATGCAAAAAAAAAAAAGTTTATCAAATACTTTGCTGCTTTGGTAAATATAAATACATATATTATCATTGTAGCATAGCGAATTTTGCATTGAGCTTTATGTAATTTTCATTTTGTTACATTTTGGACAATGTTCCAAATTTACCCAAAGTCTTTAAATTAAAATATGAAAATATGTTATTTATTTTCAAACTATTTAATATGTTATGCAGATAATAGGCTGAAATTCATTGAAATTTGTTAAGTAATACAGAAACTATTAATGGAAAAGTTCTCAAAATTCATTTATCCTATTGTCAGCTGCTCCAATCGATTCTTTTATTTTTAATATTTGATTTAAAAATTGTGATTTAACTTTTTTTGATAGGTTAATGCTAGATGGAGTATTTTAAAATTATCCTGAGAGATTTGAGGCGTAAATCCACGTTTAATTGAGCTCCAAACACACTTGCATTTTTTCAAACCACATTGCACGTGTCTGCCCTGGGAGTTACGCTTATAAGAGGCAACGTAAAGGGAACGTCTAGAGGAAACTAAAGAGAGAGAGAGAGAGAGAGAGTCAGCTCGAGAGGGGTTTCTGCGATGGGGTGGACGACGTCAACACTGATCCACTCGACAATTTGCTTTATTCTAATTATAAATCCCCATTCCGAAATTCGGGGCGGGTGCCGCCCGGCGCGAACAATGTCAAGTGCAAATATTACGGACAAAAGTATTGATGTACATATTGTACATAACAGAATGTACGTCAGTATGTAAGCTGCCACTGAGTAGGCCGGACCTCCTAGTGTGTTACATGTAATTGTTTTTCATTCTTTGCTGGTTGTTTTCTTAACTCCTGTTCTTGCTCTTATTTATATATATTGTAATTGTATTCCTGCCTTTTCTTCGACAGAACCTGCTGCATTGTGCATCCTGCGTACGCGTCAATTCAATTACAAGTTTTTTCACGTTCTGGCAGAAAAGCTAACGTTGACAAAACACGCATGTCGAGCGTCTGGAATTGGGCTGTAACCGGCAGCCCTCGTATTCCGCGTGCAGGAAATTTGAGCACAAATTGGGGAAATTAAAATTTGAATTGAAAATATGATTTGTTCAAATTATGATGGGGCACAATCATACAGCCGTCGTTGCCATAGCAAAGGAGCTCAAAAATACAGTGCATATGTGCAAGTCAAATATCAGCCGCACTCCAGATTGGCTGACAGGCGCTGGACTTAGCGACCTAGGGGTGCACAAGACGGAGTTCGTCCCAGTCAGCAGTCGCAAGAAACTGAAAACGGCCCATATAAATATTGGCAGCATCGGCATTGCGTCGAAGGAGGCGATTACGTATCTTGGAGTCATAACGAAGCCTTTTTCTGATAGGTATCATGAGTTCTGTCATTCTCTACGGAGCGTCAATCTAGTCAAGAGCAATGTTCCTCCCAGCTACGGAACAGGTATATATATATATATATATATATGGAATCAGTGGTGTGATGCTCCGTCAGAGCAGAGAAAACTTAGTCGGGACCATGCTGGAAACAGAGGTAGCTTGGAAGCTAATAAGCTGTCATGATGGATGGATGCACAATCGAGCGAAGCAGATGTAAAGATGTCAAAGTTTAAGGTAGCGCTTGTTAAGCAATGCTTTACTGCAAATTGTGAACTATTATTATTGTAAATAAAAAAAAAAAAGAAACGCAAACACACACACAAACATACACACAAACACAAACACAAACACACAAACACACACACACACATCCATCTTAATCATTGGGGGATAACAAAATTTGTCCATCCCCAAAAATGGGAAATGGTCCACGTTCAAGAACTTGAGCTTCCTATTCATATAAAGGAAAACAATGGTGACTCTAATGATGGGAAACGAGTGCAGCCCAGTGTTCAAGTCCATGCCCACAATGCAAGAGGAGATGATTAAATCTAGGATAACAAAGGATAAAATAGCATTCAAATTAGAAGCTCATTGTCGTGCGTTTTTGTTTCCAAAGTAGCGTGCAATACCAAGCAAAAGCAGCTTTGTTCCATCAAACAATAGAGACCCAAATGATGGCAACAGCTACTGTCAAACATATATTGATGTTGTTTTTGCCCTTGTCCAGCTGGAAAATGGATCGGTAAGCGTACACAGCCAACTTCTTTCTATTATTGCCTCCCACTACCGACCGAAATGTTACTCTAACGATACGGATAATAACGATCATCAATTGAAATCATCATCAATCTTCATCCATTAGAATGTACAATATATGTCCAATATTTTTGTTACATCGGCTAATACGAAGGGCGCAATCGTTGCCAGTGCCATACGCAAGCAATTTGGAAAGTTTTGTGGGCCCAAGCTCAATTTAAGAGCATTTGAATATAAAACAAACTAGAAGCAAGTTGACCTCAATACAGGTGTAAGGATGAGCAATCTCAGTGTTGACGACGAAAAATTGTCAAAATGAATTGTTTCTGGTTTTGCCTAAGTCCCAATTCCCCAATAAAATCCATGACTTAAATACAAAATAAAACATGTAACAGTCATCCAGTTGAGACATCTCGACTACAGCGTGCCTATATTATGGGAAATTAAATACATAACTTTTTATACATATATTGAACTCATTGAATATGGAAAAACAGGTTATTGTTTAAATGTACGTAATAAAAATAAAAAGAAGGAGGCGCAGAAAGTATGTATTTTCTTGATCAGGGTGACAGGCCCAATGCTTAAATATACGTTCGTGTGCATGTGTTGCTAGCAATGTATTTGCAAAATACGCTTAGAATATTTGAAGTAGTGGCTCTTCGTAGGGTTAAGGGTATCTCCTAGTCGAACAGTGTCAACTCGACCCAACTCGACTCTTGTTTATTATTTTCTGTGTAGATTTCAAATTTTTGATTTCCATGCGCGTAAGGCTGTCAGAATAATGTCACTATAAATAATGTTCATGTCTAAATATAACATTTATGATTTTCCCCAAAATAAATAATATATAAGAAATCACAAATTTTAGATGTATCCATAAGTTCTAGAAATAAACAGGCCATCCAAAACAGATTACTTTGCTCTACTTTTCCTCTCTGAGAGAAAGTTGATTGACAACAATAAAATTATCACCATCCGACTTCCCCTCTAATATTTACTATTTTTATACCCTGAATGCATTGAAAATTGGAAATCAGGTATAATGTTTTTGTTAAAACGCATGTAACAGGCAGAAGGAGACATCGCAGACCCCATAAAGTATATATATTCTTGATCAGCTCGATAAGCTGATTCAGTATAACTCTGTCTGTCTGTCCGTCCGTCCGGAACGATGGCGTAAGCCAAAAAAGCTAGAGATCTGGAATTTGACATGTATACTCGTCAATAGTATGAATTTGTTTGTTTATTTTTTCGATAACTCATCCTACAGGAATTACCGAATTACCGATAAATTTCGATAAATGGACTTTCAATTATGTGTACCATTAAAGCTAGAGACTTCAAATTTACTGTGCAGATAGGTGTAGTGAATGCGGACATTTTGCAATTTTTGGAAAACCCATATTTGAAATATAGAAACTTGTGCATTGACAAATACTCAGATATGAATGCCATAATCACACTGTGAATTTGATTAAGAAAGTCTATCTGCAAAAAAAGTTGTTTAATATTTAATTTTCCATGTCATAGGCATATTGCAGCCCAAGCGCACTCGCTGCTCAGTTACCAGAGCGCGTGCTCATTATTACGTCCGTGTGCGTGCGAATGTGTGTGTATGTGTTGCTTGCAATATATATGTAAAACAATCATAGCGTGTTTGCAATATCGGCTATTCGAAGGGTTCAGGGTATATCCTAGTCGAGAGGTCTCGACTAGAGCTTCCTTTCTTGTTACATATGTAGTTTCAGTACGGCAGCAACAAGGCTGAAACTTTACCTTTTCTTTTTCATTAAGCACAATATGAGTATTCATTGAAAAGTATTTTTTTTTAAAAGATGGAATACAAATAAAATCTTTTAAGAAAAACTAGTAAGAAATACCCTTAATCTCACCTAATCGGTGTTTTAAATGTACAGCTTGCATAGACATATACATTTTTAAATTAAATTTAAAAAAATAATAATAAAAATTAATAAGAGCGATATAGTCTGACCCAGTCGACTAGGATGAACCCTACGAAGTGCAGATATTGCAAACAATACATATTGCAAGCAACACATACACACATGCACACGCACATAGACGCAGGCACACGCTCCGCTAAGTGCACAGTTTGCGTAGCGATTGTGCTTGGCCTGCAGTATGCCAATATTATGGTATATTAAATAATGAATAACTATTTTAGTAGATGGACTATCTTAAACAAATTTTCACAGAGTCATTATTTTATTCATACATGTGTGTTTGCCACAAGTAGTTTTTGAAATACGTTTTTTGCGAATTTGGGGTGATGGTGGCTCGGCATCCAAAATTGAACAAAAATCAAAATTTTATAAACGTCTCATAATACTAAATACAATTTTTAGAATCTAACTTTAAAGATGTAAAAAATATAATATTTAATTCACTTTCGATTTTCGTTGTTAATCGATAACAAAAAAAGAGGAAAGGTATCAAAACTTTGAGGAACTACCCTCGCAACGAATTCAGCTGTAAGAGTAATCAATTGGGGGAAAATCAAAGAAAAAGTTCCTTATACTTGGAATCTACCTAGTAATCTGAGGTAGCTGAAAAGCAGCAATAAAGTTGTAATTTTTCTGCATGGTGAATCAATACTAAAAAAAGTTAGAGCTGTCGAGAAAACTTTTGATTTATCTGCACAACTCGTCTAAACTATTAATTATTCTTAAATTATTTTTATCTATTAATTTATTGTTAACAATTGAAAACAATTGGATCAACATTGTTGGAAGAATTTGATACTGACTTGCTGTACGATACGACCAGTGGGCCTTTGCAGATGGACTTTAGACTTTGGCTCAGTAGTGGGGAGGGGGTTGTGAATGTGCGTACGGCCTGTTTGTGGTTTGCTAGATGATGTACATTCGATTTGCCACCGATTTATTTACCATTTTAGGAGTCATTAACTGCGCAATGAAAATCGCCACCAACGCCACACGCGCTCTGACCGCATCGCCAGCCATGGACAGCCCCTCAAAATTACGGGCAATTAAAGCGTTGCCTGTGGGGCAGACTGCTCAGGAAGTGGCTTCGAATGGATAGAGTGGAATGAACTGTAGTTTGGGGAGTGATGTCGCTTCCTAATTAACCAGCTATTGCCGTCGACGCACCCACTTGCTACCATAGACATACTCTGTAATCCTTGCAACATTCAAGCCATCAAAACTTTATCTCGGCGTAGCTCTTATTATTGTGCTATACATACATTAAGTATGTCTACTTGTATGCCAATCGTGTTATTATCCAGGGCTTTAAAAGCCATTCGCTCATAATTGCAATTATGTAGGTCGGGCGGATGCATGTTTGGGAACGTGTTTCTACTCCATCTATCCCACCCCATTCATTAATTCATCAGAGAGTTGGCACGCTTTCAGATTAAAAATGCGTGCCACACCCTTACCAGCCCAACAGCTCAAGATGAAAATGTCGATAGCTATAGATATTTCTTCGGATGCATATTAAAATACTATATAAACATATATACACTAATATATATATATATATATATATATATATATATATATATATATATATATATATAAATATACATATACTCGTACTCGTTTTCCATGTGAAATTGGAAATCACACCGGAAATGCATAAAAATATTTACCCGCAAAATTCTAATATTAATCAAATTGCCCTAACCTTGCCTTCGGCTGCCTCGACTGGTCTGTTGCGAGGGGCACAGAGAGACAGAGAGAGATAGAGATGACAACGATGTAGACAACAGAATTTGGATCGGTATACGATCTGGACCTGTGCACATAGGATGCAAGGGCTGCATCGGGATCCGGCGGGATGAGCATTCTATTTTTGAATGCAAAATTTATGAATGAAAACAGAAGCAGAAACCATAAATTGAAATGAAAACGGATGGGGGCGTTGGCATTGCGTGTGGAGTATATATACTGTAAATAGTGAAAATCTTAGCGGAAGAGTGTATGTAGGGGTATGGGGACGAATCTCCATTGGACCAACAAAGTAAACTTTGTCTAAATCCGATTATGTCACAGCAACTCTGTAATTTAGACTCCGGAATAGCTTTGACTCTTGGAACTGAGCCAACATTTCATCAGCAGCAGTTATTTCCATTAAAAATCAACTATATATAAATGTGTGAAGGCACATGTACAGTTCTAGTTTACTTAAGGCATTTGAGTTAGTTGCCTAAAATACTGCAAATAGCACTCGTCTTATAGGCATTATAATATAAAAGTCCCAAAAAAGAAGGTTCATAAGCAAATTTCGGTTGCAGATTCGAATTGAACAGCATCAAAATGTCCAGGAAACCCAACCGATTATAGCTTTTATAAATAGAAACATTAGGTTCAATATTATTTTGGCTTTTGTGTGTAGTAGTGGGCAATATAGTGTATATATTGAGGGCAATTTATGATTTGTTCACTTGGTTATTCATGGACTCTGAATGTGGGCGGCAACGGCAGCGGCAGCTCTTGCCTCGAATGAAAGCACGCCGGAACATCTCTCTTCTAAATTGACCGACAGGTTCATATTTTATATACACGACAACAGGGGAAATGTCCAACACATCTATAAGTGTCATAAAATGCATAAATTTCTATTCTATAAAATATTCATTATTTATTTGTCTAGAAGGCAGCTGGGTGGCATTCATTGTTGATTTCATTAGGGATGTGGCTCGGTGTGGATCCCCTGAGCGATAAAAAAACAGAATCATGGAATTAAAGAAGATTTTGATTATGATCGAATACGCCATTTAATTGTGCAAGGAAGTCATAACCAACCAAACCCCATAAATAAAGTTACAAAATGTAAATGCCTTGAGAAATATTGATGAACGCCCTGCGGCTTATTCTCTTGCGGAAAATATTAATATATTGGGGCGATGCATGTGGGTGTAGATGTCGACAATATGCGCAGAATATGAGGAAAATATATTATATATTTATTATAAATTTAGAAACTGTCAGAAGGCTTTTAAATTCAAATAAAGAGAGGACAAAAATATATTTGAAGAATGCAGGCAGGCAGCCTCTCAGACAAGCAGTCATTTGGGCAAAAACTCTACTACTGATTTCGGGCCAATAGAAATCTAAAGATAAATATCGGTTATGATCGAATTTAAATATCTTTCTGCTTTCAAGAAAGCCACATAAAATGACAAACCAGTGTAGAATCTGAACCGACAATTATATTATCTTCATTAATGAGGTGAGAAATGCATTTCCATTAGAATAACCTCTTAACAGAGTGATAATCCTCTTCTCCATTTGACAATTCCCTATTCACAACTCACTCTCAGATTCACCCGCAGGTCGCTTCAAAGATGGGAGTTGGCCCCTATAGGATCGGTTCAGATCAGAGCAGTCACCTATTCTTAGAACTGGTGCACTTAAAAAAAAGGAAGGGAAAAGAAAATAGATTCAAAACGAAGCGCAACACACGTAGAACTGTTGCACGCCGGCACTATAATACTCTATAATACTCGATCATGGTCCGAAGAGGTATTTCTTCTGAATGTTAATATAATGCGGCCAGACTCACGTTGCACAAAACTATTAGGTATTGGTTGATATGTTGACATTGTTGATATGTAAGTGAGAGGAGCAAATCAAAACAGCGTAATTCACATAATACGTTAACTAATAATAATATTAAATACCAAAACAATATAATTTTAGTTGTTCACTTTTGACACTATTGACAATTAAAAACAAGTAAGAAAGCTCTAGTCGAGGGTAGGTACCCTCGGGGTGGCTAGGAGATCCTCTGAACCCTCCGAAGCCGATATTCCGAAACATACTTTTTTACATAACCCATTGAGAATGGGAAATCTGGGTATAATGGTTTTGTTAAAATATATGTAATAGGCAGAAAGAGGCGTGGCAGACCCCATAAAGTATTCTTGATCAGGTCGATGAGCTGCGTCGATATAGGCCTGTCGGTCGCTGCGTAAGCTGCACAGTGAGTAGAGCGCCTGCTTATACGCGTATGTGCATGTGCGTGTGTGTACGTGATTGCAGTATATGTACATATGTGTAAAATAATCATGGTTTTAAATATCTGCTCTTCGAGGGGATCAGCATATCTGGTGCACTCTTACTTGTTAATAATTTATACGATGAAAGCATTTGGCAAAGGAAAGTTATGGAGGTGAGAGAGGAGTGTGATGGAGCTGATCAGTAAATTAAACAGACGATATACATGTATTATACTAGTTTATTTTTCAGATTCGGATTCGTCTTGTAAAATTTTTAAAAATCTTTATATGGTTAAACTGTGTAAGTGAAATACAATTTTACATTTCAATACAATAATGTATGAGATGAGATGGAGAGAGAAATGACTTGGTCTTTAAACAGTACAACATTGAGCATATATGTACATATATTATATTAAATTATATATATTATTATTTTATATATTGAGATGTTGATAAGAGTTTGTTCGGAATTATTATTATTATCTATTATCTTCCATAATGATATGAAACAGCAATGTTCTGAACAAATACGTACAGACATGTACACATACATTTGTATATAAATGATGGCAAGCTGAGATATTGCCTACATTCATAAAGTCTTTTATTACCTTGTGTATTTATGATTACACACGCACACATGCACACTCACAGTCGAACACACACATATAAGTAGACAAAAGCAAAAACAAGACATATTTGAGTGAGACGGCAAAAATAATTTCTTTTCTATTGGCAGACCTATGAGAATGCTTTCAGACTGGAATACCAATACAGTTCCTCACGAGCTGTTGCTTGCTGTTGGTGAATGCGGCGGAGCAAGAGAGTAGGGTAAAAGAGAGATTCACTACGGCAGAAGAGTAACGTCGAAGAGTATGTAGCACAGAGAGAAATGTGCAACAGAATGCAGCATCTGTAAGTGTATGTGTGTATATCAGTGCGTATGTGTGTGATTGCGCATGTATACTTGAAAGCTCAAAAACAATGCAGTCAATTAGTTTTATACATCATTTGAGTGTAGCAAATCGGAATCGCTCTATGTTTGATAACGTGAGTGCAATATTTACTCTATAGCTACGCCAATGGGGTGTGTCAAACGGGAAAAGACCAAGTCTCCTTATCGACAGCAATATTATTATGTTTTACTTTTAGATCACTGCTATTAATGCCACCTTTCGGTCGAACCGTTATAGTATAATTATTATATGTGAAAATAACGATATTACAAGGTAAAAAAGGTATAATTTTATTATTAAGTATCTAAATTGATCTCGAATAGATAATTGTATTCTTAAGAATCGCATTGACACTGATTTCTCTAAATAGGTTTGTTTTTTTTTCTTCACGAATAATTCATATAATGGACGAACCGGTTTTAAAGATTATGTGCTCGACACTGCCGAATAAAGTCTAGAAGTAGAAATAAATGTGTTTTTAATAAAGACCATTGATATACCAATGCTATCTTATTATGTATGCTATCAATTTGTGACCCGGTTTGTCTTTTTTGGTGTGTGAATGAAACAACCCCTCGGAAATGCAGATTTTGTTACACTTACATTAGATAATCTTTGACCCATCATGCTAGTATCTTTCCCTGCGATAAACATCACATTAACGTGATTTTAAAGCCGATTATCTAACCAACGCTTCGAAGTTGCGTACTCATCATCCGTGGAACTGCTACCTCATTCTTCTGTATGGGAGTGGGTCTTGCAAAAAAAGTGTTGGGAGAAAATACACAAACGATACAACGAGAGGAAGGATTATAATACGAGCTATAGCTCAATGAATAGTAAGTATTATCATAAATAATTGCTATTGGTAATGTTAATTTACAAAAATAGTAAGGAAGAGTAAGAGTACTCTAGCTGAGTCCGCTCGACTAAGAGATACCATGCAAATATCTGATATTGCAAATATGCTACCCGTTGTAGGGCTCTTATTATACCCTTTCGAAATCACAAGGTGATATCATTCATATGTGTCTATTTTCCAAAGCACAAATAGTATGTGAAGTACGTGATTTGCAAATTTAAGATACTGAGTATGATATACACGAGTTCACACAGATGGGCGGACCGACGGGCGGAAGGATCAAGAATATATATCAAGTATATATATCCACGTTACACACATTTTCAGGAAAACGTTATACCCTGATTTCCCATTTTCAATGGATTCAATGGGTTCATGCCTCCAATGGCATAAATATGTCCGACACATTCCAAATCTTAACTTTCTATCACTTCATCAAGGAGTGTTTTTGAAATACAGAAAAGCTTGACACTTTTTGTGACGAGAGTATACACGAGTATATATGCCAAATTTCAAATCTCTACCTTCAATAGCGTATAAATGTTTTCCGTTCAGACGGATAGACCGTCCATAGGTTTATATTTAACTACGATTTTAACAAAATATCAGAATATCAGAGAAAATGCGATGTTTTTCAAAATGTGAGTTAAGCTAAAAAATAAATTTTTAGTGAAGTTCAAAATTTACAAGCAAATTAACTTTTTCAAACGCAGAGCATAACGCTTTGCAGATCTAGATATAAAGGAGCCAGGGCCAAAAGAAAGGATAAAGAGGAAGATGCAGGTAGGATGAGGAAGCCGACCACCTCTGTTGAAAAAAGAATGAGGAAAACGTGAAAGCAGGAAAAGCTTATTGTTCAAAGCTTGAATGCCAAAACGTAGCATAAAAGCGATTCAAAAGAAAATTTAGGCACAGAAAAAAAGCTAAAAGAGGATTCTGAGGAGCAGAATAAAATAGAAAACTCACAGACACACACTCAGGCGAAATCATACCCACAGTGTAGAAGAACGGAAAAGAAAGGAAAACAGAATAATACAACTTTTTGTGTTGGCACAAAGCCAGGCAAATGCAAAATGAATGTAATGAATAGAAAACACCGAAATGAAATATGTAATAAAAGCAAAAAAGAAAAGGCATTCATAAAACACAAAATCATTGCCTGCATACACAATATGTACATGTATGTTGTACTCACATACGCACACGTACTCCCCCTCAACAGGTGCACAAACGTGGAACGAAGTAAAAAGATTTTGGGTCGTATTCCAACTGCCAAATATCCTAATTTGAATAGTTCCGCTTAGTTGAACTATATCTCATCAGCAAGTAGTGTATTCTTATAAGTAATACAGATCCGAAAGGAGTGCATATTTATTACTGTTTTCCAGTGGGAGAGGACTGTAGTGCGCTATCAATCAAATTTAGGGTGTAACAAGTAAGAAAGCTCAAGTCGAGGATGCCACACTAAGAGTTACCCTGAACCCTCCGAAATGCCGATATTCCAAAATATAGTCAAATAATATACTTTTATAGATTTATAGCACAGTTTTAGGTATTTTATTTTTTTGTACTCTCAGAATAGTGTATTTGTTAGTCATGTATTTGAGAATTGTTGCTTTCGTAACTACTACTAGCGGCGTTTTCATACTCTAATTTTGTATAAAGGCGAATTGACCTGTATAGAGGAACTTTGAGCAATGCTCACGTCACCAGTCCTCTAACCTGCATGGAAAATGGCGGAACACTAAAGTCCAAAGCAAAGGATCAAAGAACAATGTCGGCTTGCGACACAGCAAAATTATGCAAATTTGAAATACATTTATACATATATTAATTGAGGGGGAAAGGAGGGCCCATTTGCCTTACTGCACTTACAAATAAATAATTGTATTTTATTTTATTTTTTTATTTGAGAAAATAATATATGTTTATACATACATACATACATATATATATAAACGTCTGTTGAAGATACACGACTGTAAACACCACTTTTTTATGTTTTATGTAGACAATAAGTTGTAACGAATTATTCAATTTTCGACTTTAAAGTTACTGAGTATCGATTTTTATATTATTATTGATTGTATAGTAGTTACCTGGCTGATCAATCTACTTCGAATTAGCTGCAGATGCCGAATCATTTCTGAGACAGTTCGATCTTTTTCATATGTTCGCTGTGATTGCCCCCTTGTAGTTAATGCGGTATTATCACTGGAATAAAAGCAGTTATTATAATCCAATCAATTATAGATTATTATATCTATAAATGAAAATATTTCATTGTCTTATTATATGAATAGTGTCTTCGGAATATCTTCATGAGCACTCAATTTAATTTAATACATATTTATTCAGAATAGAGTATATTTTCTCAATACCTCTTTACTCATTCACAAAAGTAAATCGATGGAAACACTTAATAATAAAATCTTGTTTTATAAACTCTGTATTACTAAATCGACCGCGTCTACTTAAGAATATATGAGACCCCAATATAGCACAACCAAATCGCGTTTGTTTAAAAAATCGATAACTGTTCCCGTTTCAATGTGATAATGTGAATCGATAAACATTATGGAAAATCAGTTATTAACATATATCTCTTTGGAGCTAGAGTCTCAAAATTTTTAAATATACCATTTCCATTTAACATAAGAAATAAGGCCAGAATGTGTTTGTACAATTGTACGTAAGAGGCAGAAGGAGGCATGGAAAACCCCAGAAAGGTAAGCTAAGTCTTTTAGTCCGTCCGTCCGTATTTTTGCACACGTCGATCTCAGAATCTGTAAGAGCTAGGGACTTTTAGAGATCTCTATATAGCATATGCAGTTTTTAAATTCTATCTCAATCATGTTTGTGGATATAATTTTCCATTTAATAGTTAGTATTAGTATTTAATACAATTTTGTTAAATTGTTTATACCGGCTCAACATGTTACCAACTAGTCAAATTGAAGTTCAGTTGCAAATATAGGCAATATATAATGAGTTTTGTCTGTTTTGCTGTCTTTACCAAATGACAAATATTTAATAGGGTTTAATCACGTCATCTACGAAGTTATTAAACAAAATTTTTGGCCATTCGTCAACAGTACATGGCCAGCAGGTCTATGCGGATGCAGTTTTCCTAAGCGTGTGCACATACACACATACACACATACACTATATTCTAAGACTCGTAAGATTTAGTTCACAGATCAAATGGGTCTCAGTAGATCTCTCAGTGGAACCCAGTCAAAATGGGAATCATGATGTATTGTTTTTGTGAAAAGGCAGAAGGAGGCGTAGGAGACCCCATAAGTATATATAGTCTGGACTGGAGGGACTGGAAATTATATTAACATTGATTCTGTAGGAAACTGTCAAAGTATCTGCGATTACTTCATTCCGTTTGATTCCTATTGGAAAACTGCCGAAGTTAATTCTATTAAAATTGTACATCTATCAAAAGCTACCAAATAATTTTGTGGCAAACGAGCATAAGCATTAGCTAACTGCACAATGGTTCGAAACTTTTATGAAATTGTCTAAGACAATTTTGTATTAATTTCTAAAGTTTTAAATTTGATTGTTGAATAAATATTTCAGAAGTAAATTTCATGGAAAGTACGTATTAAATATAAATAAATCAAAATATAAAAACTGAAATATAAAATTTGGTTTTATTAATAAATTTTTAAATTAGTAATAGTTAGAAATTGTGATGTTTAAGTATTAAGACAATTTTAATTATTAGCTGATTAATTTATTTAAAATTAATTTCAGATTTAACAAAAAAAAAAAAATCTTGTATAGCTAATCGATAAGTTATGAATTTCAGTTAAGTTAATACTACATAGCTTTTATGCCACTGTGACCTATCGCCACGTTCGCTCTGTTGGCCGTCTAGGATTGTTAACAGCGCTTCGCTTGTAGACTATTTGTAAATAATTGAATGCTTCAAACGGAAATTGCGAATATATAGTTAGAGAGGGTAGCAAATTACGACCAGAAACACAAATCTAATTTTATTGGCTCCCGCTCTATTTAAAAGTGGACACCCAAATTAGATTTTAAGCCACCAATCAATAACTTTGTTCAATAAGTTTGAAGTATATTTAACTATTTTCATACGGTTGTTATCCATTTGATACATCAATTATATTTTATTTTATACTTTTGTTAGACACTTTGGGCAATCATAAATTAACTTTAATGAAAATATTTTATAATATTGAGAATATTTTTATGAGTGCTCAATTAAATGTAGTACATTTTCTCAACAGAGTTATGTGTACCAGTATAGTGCGCGGTAAGTAGAGAAATTTCTTAACATAAAAAATAAGAAACTTTGCATTAAAAAACAAGTAAGAACGTTGTAGTCGGCCGCAACCGACTGCGAAATACTCATTCACTCCGCAAGCTCCTAGTTCCATAACATTCCAAGAAACCAATTTACCAATTTGCCACACCCCTAATTATCCTTAAATTTTGTATTTAGCATCATGTGTATTTAATACAATTTTGGTTTTTGCTATACACAAATTTCTTATAATTCAGCTGAAAACATAATCAATATGCTGAAAATTTCATTAAAATCCGTTAAGTAACATAGCAATGTGCTGCACAGCTGCACAGCGCACATTTTCTTTTGTTCTAAGAAATAACAAATACAATAGAATTTAGCGTGAATCATATACTCATTAAGTTACTTATTTATCATGTGGTTCAGTGGCGTTGCTAATAGAAGTGACGCGCGCCGGTCATGGCATCTTTGGTTCAATTGAATTAAGATGTTAAAAGCCCAAAAAGTCAATAAATTGTGTGTTTATAGCTCAAAAATAGTAGTTTAATTCTATTTGCCACGCCCCCAGTGGGCGTAGACATATAATTTTTGGCTAGTCCATGACAGTGAATTTTGGACGCTTACAGTCAAAAAATTCGAAAATGACAGGGTATTTTTGAATAGGTGACGCCCCAAAAGGACCGTGAAAATAATTTTTGGCCGATGCTAAATTGATATACATTCAGATCCGATTTGCCACGCCCTCAGTAGGCGTGGATATATAATTTTGTCGATCTTTATAGGATTATAACAGTTACTCACGTGCCAAATTAGGTTGTTCTAGCTCTAAAACTGTAGAAGACACAGTTTCACCCGATTTGCCACGTTCCCAATGAGCGTACATATATCCGCCATAGCTTATTCAACTTGGGATGTCAACGCGAGTATACATTCAAAATCTCAACTCTCTAGGACTGCTACAAGTAGTATTTCTAACATACAGGAAAATTCATTTTCCAATTTGCCACGCCCCTAGTGACACGCGTATCGGGAAAATCTTGACACTTTATCTGACGAGACTATACATGAGTATATATTCAAAATTTCAAGTCTCTAGCTTCAATAGCATAGAACCACAATTTTTCTGGTTTCAGATTTATTCAAATTGGAAATTTTGAATATAGGTTGGTATACTACCATCACAGTATTAATACCAATCTTTTAATTCCTACACGAATCTAACATTATATTTTTAAAAACCCGTCATAGAAAAAAGATGTTAGAAGTTTTAAAATTGATTTTAAGACCTAGATAACATTTTTAATCTTCAGTTTAGCAGTACACGTTATCTGAGATGGTTTGATGCTATCAATTAGATGTGTTGAAACATAGATAATTGGGAACTGACCTAAGATGTTTAAACAACGAGCTGTCGTCTGAAAGGCTTTGCTTGCCAAAGGTGTCCAGGCTTGAAGGTTCAGGAGGATCATTTAGAGATGGCGACTCCGTTCGATTGGATGCATATTGCTCTCCATCCAAATTGTTCGTGGGAACTGTATTTCGAACCAGTGGTACATTTTGAAAATTACGTTCTTGTTCTACGCAAATAACATCTTGATCAATATCCATCATTTGCTCCTTTCTATCTGTGTTATTATAAAGGTCTTGTTTCATCAGGCTACTATACTGACTCCTGAATATAGCAATTTTCGCGTTCTCGATATCATCGTCCTTTTGTTTAGTTGTTTCATCCGTTGGGTACGTTGCCGATGGATCTATATTGATAGATTTTTTGTCATGTAAGGCCTGAATATCGCTGGCGATTTCCTGAGCTGTCCTCATATTTGAAATACCGTTTAGTAGTCGCAACTTTGAAATTTTTTTATTACGCTTTTTTGCCGTTACAACTTGATGGACTGACTGCAATAAAATTTAATACAAATAATTAAATTATAATTTACATATGTCTGATAATCTGTAGCACCTAAATATAATGTGAGTGATGCTTTTCGTACGTGCGCTCTTGCATTTGCACTTGTCCTCTCGAGCAGACTTATTAAATTTGTTATATTCTTTACCGATGTTAAAAAATTGTGTTTGTTAGGGGGATGTCCTCCTTGCCTTCCGATGGCTTTCAAAGTGGATTTTTCGCCGCTTTTTTTGGACCTACACTTGTTTTGATTAACTTTTAATAATTGTAGCTGACTTTAACCGTCAGAGAGTATTATGGCAGCAGGCAGCACTGTCAATATTCCTTAACCACTCACCTGACTGAGATTGTCAATTTCCGATTCACTGGAATTAGCTCGTGGACTATTGCTCTGTGTATCAATATCCAAATATGTGTGGTCTCCATCGCTAGCCGACACCACACCCATTCCAAACTCTATAAATTGCTGTCCCTTGCCCTCAACTTCCACCTCCTGCTCTTCTTCGCCTTCGACATCGTCTTCGCCGTCGCCGTCGGCAACCCTCAAAATATTACAGCCGGAGACCTCATTGTCAGTATAGTTATTGTTATTGTTAATAAACTGATGTTGCATTTTAACAGAAGAGACCGCAATTTCATTTAAATTCAATTGGAAATTTAATTGTCGTCCAGTCTCCGTTGCAGCTCGTTCAAAATCTGCGCTGTTTGAATCACCATCAAATTTATTCGGTGGCGATTTGCGTTTTCCCGACATTCTGCAAATTATAATTAAGATAAAATTTGTTATTTTTTTATTTTTATTTCATATACATTTTATTACATATCCGTATTCAAATGTGTTTGGTTTACAATTTTTTTTTTTTTCAAATGAACCGCTTGCAAAGAAAAAATCAAGATACAATGTTTTTGTGAAAATGTATGTAACAGGCAGAAGGCAGGCTGAATATATATTGTTCAACAGAGTGATAAGCTGAGTCGATTTGTCATGTTTTAAATTCAATAACTCATCTCGTTTCCTTATTATCTATAAATTGATATCGATTTAAGTATACCATCAAGAATAGATACTTCAAATACATTGTGTAGATACGTTTTATAAATATACAGATTTTGAAGTTTTTGGATTTTGGATAACACATCCAAGTTGCAAAACAAAACACATATGAATTACAAAATATCTACAAAAATAGTTATTATATATTTGATAAAACATAGGCATATGGCTTTCTTCGTATGTGTGTGTTGCTTGCAATTTACGAATATATAAAATATGCATAGCATGTTTGCAATATCGGATATTCGCAGGGTTCAGGATATCTCCTAGACGAACGGTCTCGACTAGATACCTCTTATCAATTTATCAACATTAATCTTTCTCCTTCCGGTTGTTACATACAATTTCACAAAATCATTATACCCTGATTTCGTATTTTTCAATGGGTTCAAGGAATAAAAATAACGCAGAAGGCGTTAAAGCTATCTAGTAATCTACTTTCATACATCTCAGTTCATCCATACATCATTTGGGCGCTACTTATAATACTTATAATAAGGCATAGCAAGTAGGGTAGCTCTAGTCGAGACCGCTCGACTAGGAAATACTCCGAATAGCCGATATTCGAAGCATACTATGATTATTTTGCATATATATTGAAGCAACACATACACACATACGCACGCACACAAACGTAATATGAGCACGCGCTCTGCTAACTGAGCAGCGACTGCGCTCGGGCTGCAATATGACTATAACATGGGAAATTAAATGTTTAATAACTTTTTTTGCAGATGGACTTTCTTAATCAAATTATGGCTTCATATGTGTGTATTTGCCAAAGCACAAGTCTCTAGTATTTGAAATACATGTTTTGCAAATTTGGGGCTTGATACAGACGGACGGACGGACGGACAGGGCTCAATCTACTCAGCTCGTCGAGCTGATCAAGAATATATATATTCTTTATGGGGTCTGCAACGTCACGTTCTGCCTGTTACATACATTTTCACAAAAACATTGTACCCTGCTTTCTCATTTTCAATGGGTTCAGGGTATAAACATAATTTTTGGGAAATCAATAGAGGAGATAAAATATTCAAATTTTGATCACGCTCCAAAACTTTAGATTGTTCGGTTTGGCACGCGTACGCCTACGGATATAAATATATCCACTCTATATTGGGTTATTTCCTAAAGTAAATATTGAAACTAAAAATATATATTCGAATTGAAATCTGGGGAAGAAGTTTATCTTATACAGTAGTGAAACTTTTAGCTCAATTGGTCGAATAGATACATCGGCGAGTATGGTCCCCATCTCAAATGTAGAGACAAAGACCCCACCGCCCAGCCATAAGGACCAAAAGAGGAAATAGAGTTTCGGTTGGGGAAGCGACAAAGACAACAAATGATTGTTTTTGCGATTTGCTTTGAACTGAACTTTTTATTTATAATGATGACTTCCGTAACTCATATGAATAGACGCGACACCAACAACCAATACACACATACATAAGAAGTCATCAATTCAAATATTGACATGAACTCTTGCAAATAGCTTCCGCAAGTTGACTTTAATGGGCCTTTTTGGCGGTTTTGGATATGTTTTTTTGTCTCAACACATACATACGAAAACCTTATAATCCGTGTAAAATATTGTGCAGTACATGTAACCGACGGGAATGTTGTATGTGCCTGAAATAACATGTGATAATATTTGAATATTATAACAGTGCTACTAAAAATAACAAGTAAGACTGCTGAAGTCGAGAGCATGTAGATCCGCTCACGTTTTTCTGGAGTTGTCCTTACGGTAGATTCTTACCATTCTTACTCCATTCTCTTTTGTGCAGCAAAAAGAATGGAGTTTAATGTTAGTGGAATGGAGTGTTAAAAGACAAACAGTAAGAATGCGGTTACATTTGTGGGCGCAAATACTTGATTCGATTATTTAATAATGTAGCATAAAAACTTTTATTTTTATAAACAATTTCACGAAGTTATAGCGTGTTTCGTGAAAATAAAAATTGTTACAGTGAGTTTAGTGTTAGAGTGTAAGTTTCAATATATATAAATAGCGTAGCCGAGTGTCGGAAAAACACATGCAGTGCACTTTAAATATTAATGTGGAAACTTTAAAACTTTAAATAAAACAATAAAAAACTGTGGAGAGAAAAATATAAGTTTTATATAAAAACAAGTACGAAAATTCTGGTCTGGGGTACCCTAATAGGAAATACTCTGAGTCTTATGCAAGCATGGACACACAAATAAAATAGAAGAAAAACGGAGCACAAGTCTCTAGTATTTGGAATACGTGTTTATAAATTTGGGGCGAAGGGGGCGTGGCATCCAAAAACCAAAAAGACTCTAGCTTTAATGGTACACATCATTGAAAGTTAATTTATCGAAATTTATCGATAATTCAGAAACGGGATGAGTTCTCGAAAAAAGAAAAACTCGTACTGCGTATGGTATTCACGAGTATACATGTCAAATTTCAGATCTCTAGCGTTTGTGGTTTACGAGATCCTTGCGTTTATACAGACGGACGGACAGACGGACATGACTATATCGAATCAGCTCGTTGAGCTGATCAAGAATATACATACATTTTCACAAGAACATTATACCCTGATTTCCCATTTTCAATGGGTTCAGGGTATAACAAGAAAGACCACTCTAGTCGACACCGCTCGAAATAGTTATCGAATTAAAAAAAAAAAACTCAATAGACGCGTTCAAACATACAGACGTACGGAAAGGGATTAATCGATTCAGCTTGTCACCCTACTCAAGGTTATATATACTTTATGGGATCTGCCACGCCTCCTTCTGTTAGTTAACAAAAGCAATATAGCCTGATTTTCCCATTTGCAATGGGTTCAAAGTATTAACAAACTTAATTTTAAACTATTACAGCATTTCTGGCATAGAGCCCCTAAATTGACGGCCAATTTATTTTAGAAACCAATATACCCATTTCTGTTAATTAGCACGTATAAAAAACACGACATACGCACCCTTTGTGTGAACGCATAAGTACTTAGAAGTAGTCGGATGCGACGGTCTTGGTAGAACTTCCTTGCGTCAATTTTTGATGATTTTCACTACCTTGTATTTTTTGGACCATTTATCATTTGGCGTCCAAAATACCTACAATTTGTCCGTGATACTCGTAAAAAGCCTTCGACACAGTTTGAGAATTGCGGAACGACTTTTCGTAACATAGCAAGAGAAAGACGGTTAGCTGCAAACTTTTCACTTTACGTCACTCCTTGCCTTCCCGCTGAACAGAATCCCCATTACATATATTCATAGCTCTGTATTAGAAATATAAGTATTTGCGCAAACACAAACGATTTGTTTGTGGTTGTATGATGGGGGGCTTAAGGTAAATAAAATAAATATTATTCTTCCTTTTTAAGCACCGTAACCAAACAACAACATGAAGAACATACAACACATAAGGAAAATAAAAAGAGAAACACACAAATGCCTGGGTGCAATAATGAATTTTCAATTGAAATGCCCAACCACCTCTTCAGGAGCTCTGGACCCACGACCATTTCCCATCGACTATTTGGCATTGTTTACGAGCCCTCGGCAGTAGCCTTCATGTCTTTGCGCACGTGCTGGCATTAAAAATGAATTTGGTTAGCCGAAGGACCACCGGCGGTGGAATGAATCTAATGGGGTCTACTTATTTGAGAGAATGCCGATTACCACTTTGCAAATTACCAACTCGAAGGGCGATTCCACGACCTCAAAATAAAAAAATCGAATGGCTGATGTAAAGTTCAATCTCTGACTAGACTTCATCTCAATCCACTTTGACGTATAGTTTTTGCGTTGACTAAAGGTAATTGGATATACAATCGATAACTCTTTAATTTAAAACAATGACAATACGTACAACCTTAGTTGATTAATAGTAAGTATATTTAATAGTAAGTATTAATAATAAGAATTTTTATTAATTGAGTTATCGATGATTTAAACCAAATTAATCCAAAAAAATAATTAAACTTCGAAAATAACTCTACGAATTGGGATATCTTTCTTCTATTCCATATAATATCTACTCCCTTCTATATTCGATCTATTAACATAGATGATTGTAATTGACGGCAATGGCTGATGATGGCAGAGACTATTCTATATATAATCGCACATACTATATATTTTGGGAAAAAATGTCGTAGGGCTCTAACCAATGTCCATTTCATTTTGAATTTAAAGAACATGGAAATAAATAAAATATTTATTTATGTTTTAGTAATTTATTTCCAACTTATTTACATATACATACATAAATACATGAACTAGAATGTATATAATATATATGCATGTATGAACGTACGTATTTCGACATGGGCATATCCAATAAATGGACGGCTTTTAAAAGAATGGTACTTTCAAAACGCAGTTCAAAGGAAGCTTTTGTATTTGTGGCCAGTCCCTGTTGTTGTTGTTTCCCTTTGTCTCTTTGTAATGGCGTACTTGTTTGGTCAAAAGGGCGCATACAAAAGCTAGACTGCAACGCGGTCAGAGGCCATAGTGTGTCTATATTGCCCGGACCATCTGTATCATCTACTGGGGGTCATCCGCACACAAACAAGTCGACACACTCGTCCATTATTTATGCCTACTTATGTTTGTTCATTTTTACATTACACTTGCGGCAACCTCGAATGGGTTGCCCTTTAATGCTCGCTACTCTCTTTGCACATGTTTTTGTACGTGTGTGCGTATGTATAGTTACAAGTACTGCTTTTTTAGCATTTTTCTACATATCTCACCATAATTTTCCAACGAAAAAAAAAATCGTCCCTGGTATATCGGTGGTATCTTGTAACAGATATAGTTTTTTTCATACTTATTATTCTCTTTCATGAAAGTGAAATGAGTATATTGGTTTTGTGCAATGTCAGTTTTGCTGTCCGTCCGTCCATCTATATCTATATCTATATCTATATCTATATCTATATCTATATCTATATCTATATCTATATCTATATCTATATCTATATCTATATCTATATCTATATCTATATCTATATCTATATCTATATCTATATCTATATCTATATCTATATCTATATCTATATCTATATCTATATCTATATCTATATCTATATCTATATCTATATCTATATCTATATCTATATCTATATCTATATCTATATCTATATCTATATCTATATCTATATCTATATCTATATCTATATCTATATCTATATCTATATCTATATCTATATCTATATCTATATCTATATCTATATCTATATCTATATCTATATCTATATCTATATCTATATCTATATCTATATCTATATCTATATCTATATCTATATCTATATCTATATCTATATCTATATCTATATCTATATCTATATCTATATCTATATCTATATCTATATCTATATCTATATCTATATCTATATCTATATCTATATCTATATCTATATCTATATCTATATCTATATCTATATCTATATCTATATCTATATCTATATCTATATCTATATCTATATCTATATCTATATCTATATCTATATCTATATCTATATCTATATCTATATCTATATCTATATCTATATCTATATCTATATCTATATCTATATCTATATCTATATCTATATCTATATCTATATCTATATCTATATCTATATCTATATCTATATCTATATCTATATCTATATCTATATCTATATCTATATCTATATCTATATCTATATCTATATCTATATCTATATCTATATCTATATCTATATCTATATCTATATCTATATCTATATCTATATCTATATCTATATCTATATCTATATCTATATCTATATCTATATCTATATCTATATCTATATCTATATCTATATCTATATCTATATCTATATCTATATCTATATCTATATCTATATCTATATCTATATCTATATCTATATCTATATCTATATCTATATCTATATCTATATCTATATCTATATCTATATCTATATCTATATCTATATCTATATCTATATCTATATCTATATCTATATCTATATCTATATCTATATCTATATCTATATCTATATCTATATCTATATCTATATCTATATCTATATCTATATCTATATCTATATCTATATCTATATCTATATCTATATCTATATCTATATCTATATCTATATCTATATCTATATCTATATCTATATCTATATCTATATCTATATCTATATCTATATCTATATCTATATCTATATCTATATCTATATCTATATCTATATCTATATCTATATCTATATCTATATCTATATCTATATCTATATCTATATCTATATCTATATCTATATCTATATCTATATCTATATCTATATCTATATCTATATCTATATCTATATCTATATCTATATCTATATCTATATCTATATCTATATCTATATCTATATCTATATCTATATCTATATCTATATCTATATCTATATCTATATCTATATCTATATCTATATCTATATCTATATCTATATCTATATCTATATCTATATCTATATCTATATCTATATCTATATCTATATCTATATCTATATCTATATCTATATCTATATCTATATCTATATCTATATCTATATCTATATCTATATCTATATCTATATCTATATCTATATCTATATCTATATCTATATCTATATCTATATCTATATCTATATCTATATCTATATCTATATCTATATCTATATCTATATCTATATCTATATCTATATCTATATCTATATCTATATCTATATCTATATCTATATCTATATCTATATCTATATCTATATCTATATCTATATCTATATCTATATCTATATCTATATCTATATCTATATCTATATCTATATCTATATCTATATCTATATCTATATCTATATCTATATCTATATCTATATCTGATTCTGCACTCTTTGTATTTTGCAATGCCC
>JAWNOX010000055.1:0-52589 GCA_035045555.1 Drosophila fulvimacula | reverse complement strand
TTTTCTTCTTCTTCCATTTCTTCATCTTCCTGTTTGTCCTCTTCTTCTTCTTATTGCTTCTCTTTTTGTTTTCCTGCTCTTCATCTTCTTATTCCTCTTCTTCTTTCTCATTTTCTTCCTCTTCTTCTTTCTCTTCTTCGTCTTCCTCTTCTTCTTCTTCTGTGTCTTCTTCTTTCTGTTTTTCTTTCTCTTATTCTTTCTGTTTTTCTTTTTTCGCCTCTTGTTCTTTCCTTTCTCTTCTTTTTATCTTTTTTTCTTCTTCTTGTTCTTTCTTCTCTCCATCTTTCTCCACCTCGTCTTCTGCATCTTCTTTTTCTGCTTGTTCTTCTACTTCTTCAACTTATTTTTTTCTTCCTCATCTTCCTTTTCTTCTTCTTCTTTGTCTTCTTCTTCTTTGTCTTCATCGTTCTCTCCTTCTTTCTCTTGCTCTTCTTTTTATCTTTTTATCTTCTTCTTGTTTTTTTTTCTCTTCATCTTTCTCCTCCTTTTTTCTTCTTTTTTTCCTTCTTCTACTTCTTCATCTTCTTTTTCTTTTCCTCATCTTCCTTTTCTTCTTATTCTCTCTCTTCTTCTTTCTCTTTTTTTTTTCACCTTTTGTTCTTTCTCTTTTTTTTATCTTTTTATTTCTTCTTCTTCTTTCTTCTCTTCATCTTTCTCCTTCCCTACTTTTTCATATTCTTTTTCTACTTCTTCTACTTTTTCATCTTCTATTTCGCTTCCGCATCTTTCGTTTCTTCTTTCTCGTCTTCTTCTTCGTCTTCTATTTGTTCTTCCTCTTCTTCTTCTTCTCCCTCTTCTACATATTCCTCTTCCTCCTGCTCTTTCGCTTCTTCTTCGTCTTCCTCCTCTTATTTCTTTTCTTATTTCTCTTCTTCTTCTTTTTCTTCGTTTTCATCTTCTTTTTCTTCCTCTTCATCTTCGTTTTCTTCTTTTCCTTCTTTTATCCCTTCCTCTTCTGCTTCGTTCTCTTTTTCTTCTTCGTCATCTTCTTCTTCTTATTATTATTCTTCTTATTTTTCTTCTTCGTCTTTTTTTCTGCCATTTATTTTTTTTTTGTTCTTCTGCTTTTTCTTCTTATTTTCTTCTTCTTTGTCTTTTTTTCTGCCATTTATTTTTTTTTTTGTTCTTCTGCTTTTTCTTCTTATTTTTCTTCTTCTTTGTCTTTTTTTCTGCCATTTATTTTTTTTTGTTCTTCTGCTTTTTCTTCTGATTCCTCTTCTCCTTCTTTGCATTTATCTTTTTCTTTTTCTTTTTCTCTTCTTTTTCTTTTCTCTTCTCTTTCTCATTCTTTTCCTTCTTCCTCTTCCTCTTCCTCTTCCTCTTCCTCTTCCTCTTCCTCTTCCTCTTCCTCTTCCTCTTCCTCTTCCTCTTCCTCTTCCTCTTCCTCTTCCTCTTCCTCTTCCTCTTCCTCTTCCTCTTCCTCTTCCTCTTCCTCTTCCTCTTCCTCTTCCTCTTCCTCTTTCTCTTCCTCTTCCTCTTTCTCTTTCTCTTCCTCTTTCTCTTTCTCTTTCTCTTTCTCTTTCTCTTTCTCTTTCTCTTTCTCTTTCTCTTTCTCTTTCTCTTTCTCTTTCTCTTTCTCTTTCTCTTTCTCTTTCTCTTTCTCTTCCTCTTCCTCTTCCTCTTCCTCTTCCTCTTCCTCTTCGTCTTCGTCTTCCTCTTTTTCTTCTTATTTCTTTTCTTCTTCTTTTTCTTCTTCTTTTATTTGTTTTCTTCTTCATCATCTTTTTCTTCTTATTATTATTCTTCTTATTTTTCTATTTCGTCTTTTTTCTTCCTCTTCTTCTATTTGTTCTTCTGTTTCCTCTTCTGGTTCCTCTTCTCCTTCTTCGCATTTATCTTCTTCTTCTTTCTCTTCTTCTTCCATTTCTTCATATTCCTCTCCATTTTCCTCTTCATTTTCCTACTCCTCTACCTCTTCTTCTTCCTCGTCCTCTTCTTCCTCTTCGTCTTCCTTATCTTCCTTCTCTTCTTATTTCTCCTCCTCTATTTTTCTTCCTCTTCATCCTTTTTTCTTCTTCTTTTTCTTCGTCTTCGTCTTCTTTTTCTTTTTCTCCTTCTGCTTCTCCTTCTCCCGCTTCTTCTTTCGCTTCGTATTCCTGTTCCTTTTCATCTTCCATTTCTTCATCTTTTTCCTCTTATTTTCCTTATTCTTCTTCCTTTTCCTTTTCCTTTCCCTTTTCCCCTATATCCTCTTATTCTCCTTCATCTTCTTTTTCTTCTTCTTCTCATTCGTCTTTTAATTCATTTTCTCCTTCGTCTTCTTCTTCTTCATCCTCTTTCTCCTTTCCTTTTTTTCGTCTTCTTTCTCTTCTGCCTTCTCTTCTTCTTCTTTCTTGGTCTTTCTCTTGCTCTTTCTCCTTTTTTTCATCCCTTTTGCTGCTTTTTCTTTTTTCGTTTTTCTCCTTTTTCATATTTTTTTCTTCTTCTTTGTCCTCTTCTTCTTCTTCTTCTTCTTTCTTCTCTTCCTCTTCTTATTCTTCTTTTTTTTCTTCTTTCTCTTCTTTTTCTTCACTTTTTTGTTCCTCTTCCTTCTCCGCCTTTTCTTCTTCTTCGATTTCTTCATCTTTTTTTTATTTATTAAGAAGTTACAATTAATGTAAAATTAACTCTAACTTAAAGCTAAGCACTGGCAGCAGGGGCCTTCGGCTGGGTGGTGTTTATTGTGATTATAGATTATTTTTAAATTATAATATATATTTTTTTTTTTTTTTTTTTTTTTTTTTTTTATTATTTTTTATTTTAACTCCTTCTTTTTTTGGGGTGGTGAGTGGTGCGGGCGGGGGGTATATATGATATTTTCTTTGTGCGTGGGGGGGGGGGGGTGGTGTTGTTAGTTGTGTGGTGTTGTTTTGTGTGCCTGCCTTTCTTTTTTTTTATTTTAGCCTCCGTGTGATGCTTTTTTGGTCTATATTTTTTACCTAAAAAATATAGACCAAAAAAGCATCACACGCAGTGATCAAATAAAATTTCTAAGGCTAACACTAGTTTGACGTGTTGGATAGGTTTGTATTTAATCTCTGGTACCATCGGTTGCAGAGCTCTATGTTCAATTTAAGTTTTTTTGAGAGTTCGTTTTTGAGGAGTTTGCTTATGTCTGTAGTGGTAAAGTTAGGGGTATAGTGAAGGGGCATATAAAATGCGTCTTTGGCTGCACTGTCGGCTAACTCGTTCCCTTTAATGCCGCAGTGGCTAGGGATCCAAAGAAGTTTTATTTTTGAGTCAGATTGGGTAAGCAGGGTTCTAATAGTTGTGGGATAAAGGCTATTGTTGTTAATATTGCGAATGGATTTTATGGATGCGAGGGAGTCGGAGCAAATTATATACTTTCCAAGTCTGTTTTTGATCAGATTTATTGCATCGAGAATGGCTATGGTTTCAGCTGATAGGATGGATGAATAATGGGGGAGGATGCATATTTTCAGGATTTCGTTTTCGGTCGTAATCGCAAAAGTGGCTGTGTTGTTTTGTAGAGAGCCGTCTGTGTATATGAATTTATGGTTGTTGTATTTCTCTTTGATTTCAAGAAATTGTTGTCTGAATGTGCTTGGTGGTGTGTTGGATTTGCTCTGTCTATGTAGTGTGATATTGATGACAGAGAGCGGGAATAGCCATAGGGGTGTGGTGGTTTTGCTTGGGAGGGGAAGGTAGGGAACGTTGGTTTCTTTACATAATGCTATGGTTTTTTCTATTGTTGACGTCAATTTGTTCCTTTTTTGGCTGTCCTTCTGTTTAGTGTATCTGTGGAGCGGTGAGTTTGAGCTATGTAGGAGTGTTTTGTAGGCTTTAGCTGTGATCAGGTCTCTTTTTTGCTCTATTGTAGATATGTTTGCTTCGAAAAGTAGGTTAGCGATAGGTGTTGAGCGTAGTGCCCCAAGTGATATGCGGATTGCGGCATTAAATAAAGTTTTGAGTTTATTGAGGATTGATTTGGGAGCACACCCGTAGATGAGCAGTGCGTAGTCAATTTTCGGAATTACTATAGATTTTGTTACATTTAATATAGTGTATGTATTGCAGTTTAGCTTAGAGCTTCCTAGGCATTTAATGATGTTAAGTTTGTTGTTTAAGGCTGGCAGAATTTGTTTGATGTGCGCGTCCCATCTATATTTATTGTTAATGGTGAGTCCTAACATTTTCATTTTGGTGACTGAGGGAATAGGGGTGTTGTTGCATGATATGCTGCAGATGCAGTTTTGCTTGCGGCAAACATGAAGGTGTTGAGACTTTTCTACTGATAGTGATGCTCCTGAATATGAACACCACTCACATATGTTGGAAAAGAGTTGGTCGAGGTTGCAGGATTGATTTTTTTGTTTGCTAAGAGGGATGCTAAGGTAAAAGTCGTCGGCGTAGGCGGTGAAATGGATTTCTTTTTGTACGCTGATTAAGTGGGAGAGTCTGTTGTAGACGATTAGGAAAAGAATGGCGGATATTGGCGATCCCTGGGGAATGCCGTTTTGAAGAGGATAGGGATTACTTTTGACATTTTTTATTCTAACTACAATTTTCCGGTTTGCCATGAAATTCCGTATAAACTGTATGATTTTTGGTCCAACTTTCCAGCGGTTTAATTGGTCTGTCGAAGGCTCTTGAGAAATCAAGGGCAATGATAGAGGCGTGCTTTTTGCTTCTTAGCGACTTCGTTATCAGGTGGTCTGCAAAGAGCAGACCGTCTGTGACGGATTTGCCGTATTTGAAGCCTGTTTGGTTGGGATGGATGTAGTTGTTTTTCGATACCAACCACCAAAGGCGCCTGGCTATTACGTCTGTTGATAGTGAGTTGTTGGTTGTATCTGTAATGCAATGAATGGCTTTGGTAGGGTTAAGCCCGCAGAGCCGTCGGATTTTGTCGGAGGGGGTGTTGGGTTCTATTTTGGATGTGAAGTCTGTGGTAGCATTAGATTTGGATATGTTAAGCTCTCTCCGGAAGAGGGCGTTAGCTCTTTTGTAGTTGAGAAGGTTGTCAGTGGTGCTATTGCGTTTGAAATTTCGCCAAGTTATAAATTTGTTGGACCTAAGTTTGGTCAATGTTTCATTCCACTAGGGGGTGTTTTTTGTTGTGGGTGTGAGGGTTGGTTGTGGTATACTATGGTGAGCGGATTGTAGGATTATTTTATTAATTATTGCAGCTTCTTTATTAATGTTAGAGGTTCTAGGTATAAGTTCGTTTAGGTCGTTAGTTAGTTTGATGAATAATGGCCAGTTGGCTTCTTTTATTTTGAAGAGGGGACGGGAGAAGTTGTGTGATTGGGGCTGTGGGAACAAGGATAATAAAATTGGAAAATGATCGCTGCCATGAAGGTCATTGATTATTTTCCAATTGGCGAAGGGAGTTAATTGAGGGGAGCATACTGAGATGTCAATATGTGTAAAGGTGTTGTGAGTGGAGAAGTGTGTTGGTGATCCGTCATTAAGTATAGTGAGATTGGCGTTTTGGAGGAACTTTGATAGGGTACGTCCTCTCCGGTTATCTTGGGCTGATCCCCAGCTGTGATGTTTGCTGTTGAAATCGCCTAGGATAATTTGGTTGGTGCTGTTAGTGCGTGGTACAAAGTGTTCGGTTAAATCATTAGGTGAAAATGTTTTGGTGGGATGGATATATACAGAAATAATGTTAATTTTCCTATTAGACATAATTTCGATTCCTAGCGTTTCTATGTGTGTAGGTTGATCTAGTGTCTTATGTTCTATGGATTTGTGGACCAATATGGCTACATCGCCAAATCGGTTGGAAGCTGTATTGGTGTAAATTTGAAAGTTTATTGGAACAGGGGTGGGGATAAAGATAAAGATATACTATGTGTGGTGAGTATTTTTTGATTATAATTAGCAGTTCGTTATAGTTGTTTCTGTATCCTTTCATGTTTCATTGTATTATTTTAAGCATTGCTATATTTTTATGATTTGGGGTCTTGAGTTGAGTATTTGGGTTTGTTTTGAGTTAAAGGTTAAAGTATAGAGTATGAGTTTGGTATAAAGTTTGTTTCTATTTACTTGTTTTGTTTTAGATAGATTCGCTATCACTATTGTTTTTATGAAGGTTTTTGTTTGTGGGTTTTGATTTTGTTTTTGGTTTAGAGGGCTTAAAGTTAGTTGCTAGTGGGCTAGATTTATCTTTGGTAAATATTCTTAGTTTTAGATCTTCAGTTGACTGTGATAGATATGATTTGTTTTCCGTGTGGGGAGGGTTACCGTCTCTTTCCATATCTTCTGTTACAGTGGAGTTAGGTTGATACCTTTTTTTATATCTGTGAATACTTTCTCCAGGGGGGAGATCGTAGATGGAGTGCTTGCTGCTTGCTGCGTAGTAATGATTTGTTCATGTGAGCATTGTGTATTGGTTGAATTTTGTGTTGGTGTTGATGTGTTTGGCGTTGGTTGTGCAAGAGTTTTAGCATAGCTGTTTCTCAACTGTTGATTGTGCCTGTTGTGATATATATCAAGTGCGGTTTTGTTATCAACTTTTTCGGTGGTTTTTATTGCAGTTAGCTCTTGTTGTTTGAGGAAGGTGGGGCATTTACGGTCGAGTGGGCTATGTTGGTGGTCAATTTGGGGGTTATTTTTGCAGTTTGGGCAGTTTTGCGTATTTTTGCAGAGTTCCCCTTCATTTGTATGTTTTGCTTCTGAGCAGTTTTTGCATATTTCGGAGCTCTTGCAGATAGCGATAGGGTGTCCAAAGCGGAGACAATTTTTGCACTGCAGCGGGAGTGGGATATATGGTCGTACACGGACGGTTTCGTAGCCAATTTTTATTAATTAGGGTAGTTTGTGAGTTGAAAATGTAATTGTTATGAGACCAGTTTCGACAAGTGAGGTTTGTTCTTGGTTTGTGTTGTTTGTTTTTTTAGAATTTTGCGCACCTCGATTACGTTCTGTGGTTTTAATTCTTCCAGTATTTCACTTTCACCTATGTTTCGTAGTTCATTGCAATATATTACGCCTTTGGTTGTGTTTAAAATCTTGTGTTCTGTTGCAGTGATATCGAGATTATTCATTTTTTTAGCGCAATTAGTTTCAGTGCTTGCAGTTTGTTTTTAGTTTTAATAAGCACGGACCCCGTCTCTTGTTTTTTTTACATGTTTCAACTTCTCCTCCGCATGCATAGTCTATGGTTTTTTTTATGATAAACGGTGGCACTTTTTCGAATGATTCGTTGTCGTTCCGTTTTAGTACAATATATTTTGGCTCGTTTAGTTGTGTTTTGTAGGTTTTGCTTCTATCGGGTGGTTCGTTCATGGTTGTTGTTTTTGGGCTATTGCCCGGTGTAACTGTTTATGGTGTGTGTTTGCTTTTGCGGTTGATTTTTGTTATCTCTTGAGAGGTTGAAGTGATACTGTTCTTCATCTTATTTTTTGTTCTCTTCTTATTTCTTCTCTTTTTGTTCTTCCTCTTCTTCATCTTCTTTCTCTTTTTCTTCTTTCATCTCTTGTTTTTTCCCTTTACTCATCTTTCTTTCTTCTTCTTCTTCTCATCTTCTCTCATCTTTTTTTCTTCTTCTTCTTTTTTCTTCTCTTTTTTTTCTCCTCCTTTTTTCCTTCATCTTCTTTTTCTGCTTCTTCTACTTCTTCATCTTATTTTTCTCTTCGTCATCTTCCATTTCTTATTTTCTTCTTCTTCCTGTTCTTCTTTCTCTTATTCTGTCTATTTTTCTGCTTTCATCTCTTGTTCTTCCTCTTTCTTTTCTTTCTCATCTTTTTTTCCGTCTTCTTCCTTCTTCTCTTCATCTTTCTCTACCGTTTTTTCTTCATCTTCTTCCTCTCTTCCTCATCTTTTCTTTCTTCTTTCTCTTCTTCTTCTTCTTCTTTCTCCTGTTCTTCTTCTTCTTCCTCATCTTATTTCTTTTCTTATTTCTCTTCTTTTTCTTTTTCTTCGTCTTCATCTTCTATTTCTTCTTCCTCTTCTTCTTCTTCTTTTGTCTCTTTTTCTTTTGTTCTTTTTTCTTCTTCTTTTTCTTTTTCTTATTCATCATCATCTTCTTCTTATTATTATTCTTCCTATTTTTCTTCTTCGTCTTTTTATCTTCCTCTTCTTCTTTTTCTTCTTCTGCTTCCTCTTCTGGTTCCTCTTCTCCTTCTTCGCATTTATCTCCTTCTTCTTTCTCTTCTTCTTCTTCTTCCTTTTCTTCATATTCCTCATCTTATTTCTCTTCTTCTTATTTTTCTTCTTTTGCTTCGTCTTCATCTTCTTTTTCTCCTTCTTTATCTTTGTCTTTGTCTGCTTTTCCTTCTTCTTCTTCTCTCTCTTCTTCATCCCATTCTTCTTCGTCTTCTTCTTCTTCTGCTTCTTCTTCTTTCTCTTCTTCTTTCGCTTCTTATTCCTCTTCCTTTTCATCTTCCGTTCTTTTATCTTTTTCCTCTTATTCTCCTTATTCTTCTCCCTTTTCCTTTTCCCCTATATCATCTTCTTCTTGTTCTTCTTTTTTTTCTTCTTCTTTATTTTCTTTTTCTTCTTCTTCTTCCTTTAATTCATCTTCTCCTTCGTCTTCTTTTTCTTCTTTGTCTTTCTCTTTCTCCCTTCCTTTTTTATCTTCTTCTTCGTCTTCTTTCTCTTCTTCTTCTTTCTTGCTCTTTCTCTTGCTTTTTCTTTTCTTTTTCATATATTTTGCTTCTCCTTTATCTTCTTTTTTTCCTTTTTCTCCTTCTTCATATCTTTTTCTTCTTCGTCTTTGTTCTCTTCTTCTTTCTTCTCTTCCTCTTCTTCTTTCTCTTCTATTTCTTCACTTTCTTTTTGTTCTTCTTCCTTCTCGTTCTCGTTCTCTTCTCCTTCTTCGATTTCTTCATATTAATTTTTATCGTCTTCTTATTTCTTCTCTTTTTGTTCTTCCTCTTCTTCATCTTCTTTCTTTTTTGTTCTTCCTCTTCTTCACCTTTTTTCTTTTTTCGTCTTTCATCTCTTGTTCTTTCTCTTTCTCTTATTTATATCTCTTTTTCTTCTTTTTGTTCTTTCTTCTCTTCATATTTCTCCTCCTCATCTTTTTAATCTCCTTTTTCTGCTTCTTCACATCTTAATCTTCTTTTTCTCTTCCTCATCTTTCGTTTCTTCTTTCTTCTCTTCTTCTTCGTCTTCTTTTTGTTCTTTCTCTTCTACTTCTTCTCCCTCTTCTACATATTCCTCTTCCTCTTCCTCTTGCTCTTCCTCTTCTTTTTCTTCCTCCTCTTCCTCTTCTTCTTCTCCCCCCTCTTCTTCTTTCTCTTCTTTTTCTGCTTCTTCTACTTCTTCATGTTCTTTTTCTTTTCCTCATCTTTCGTTTCTTCTTTCTCTTCTTCTTTCTCCTGTTCCTCTTCTTCTCCTTCCTCATCTCATTTCTCTTCTTATTTCTCTCCTTCTTCTTTTTTTTCGTCTTCATTTTCGTCTTTTTGTTCTCTCTCTTCTTCTTCGTCTTCTTCTTCTGCTTCTACTCCTTCCTCTTCTTCTTTCTCTACTTTTTTCTTGCTCTTTCTCTTATTTTTCATCTGTTTTGCTTCTTCTTCATCTCCTTTTTCCTTTTTCTAATTCTTCACATTTTTTTTCTTCTTCTTCTTCTTCCATTTTTTCATCTTTGTCTTTGTCCTCTTCTTCTTCTTATTTCTTGTCTTCCTCTTCCAATTCTTCTTCTTCTTCTTCAACTTTCTCATTTTCACTTTCTTTTGCATCTTCTTCCTTCTTTTTCGCTTCTTCTTCTCCTTCTTCATATTCTTTTTCTTCTTCTGCCTTTTCTTCATCTTCTTCTTTGTCCTCTTCTGCTTCTTCTTCTTCCTTCTCTTTTTGCTCTTCCTCTTATTTATCTTTTTATTCTTCTCCTTCTTCGTCTTTCTCGTATTCTTTCTATTTTTCTGCTTTCATCTCTTGTTCTTTCTCTTTCGCTTCTTTCTCCTCTTTTTTTCTTCTTCTTCTTCCTTCTTCTCTTCATCTTTCTCCTCCTTTTTTTCTTCATCTCCTTTTTCTGCTTCTTCTACTTCTTCATCTTCTTTTTCTCTTCCTAATCTTTCGTTTATTCTTTCTCTTCTTCTTCTTCGTCTTCTTTTTGTTCTTCCTCTTCTACTTCTTCTCCCTCTTCTACATATTCCTCTTCCTCTTCCTCTTCCTCTTCCTCTTCCTCTTCCTCTTCCTCTTCCTCTTCCTCTTCCTCTTCCTCTTCCTCTTCCTCTTCCTCTTCCTCTTCCTCTTCCTCTTCCTCTTCCTCTTCCTCTTCCTCTTCCTCTTCCTCTTCCTCTTCCTCTTCTTCTTCCTCTTCCTCTCCCTCTTCCTCTTCCTCTTCCTCTTCCTCTTCCTCTTCCTCTTCCTCTTCCTCTTCCTCTTTCTCTTCCTCTTCCTCTTCCCCTTCCTCTTCCTCTTCCCTTCCTCTTCCTCTTCCTCTTCCTCTTCCTCTTCCTCTTCCTCTTCCTCTTCCTCTTCCTCTTCCTCTTCCTTTTCCACTTCCTATACCTCTTCTTTTTCTTCCTCCTCTTCCTCTTCTTCTTCTTCTTCCTCCTCTTCTTCTTTCTCTTCTTTTTCTGATTCTTCTACTTCTTCATGTTCTTTTTCTCTTCTTCATTTTTCGTTTTTTCTTTCTCTTCTTGTTCTTCTCCCTCTTCTACATATTCGTCTTCCTCTTCCGTTTCTTCTTTTTCTTCTTCCTCCTGTTCCTCTTCTTCTCCATCTTATTTCTTTTCTTATTTCTCTTCTTTATTTTCTTCGTCTTCATTTTCTTTTTATTCTTCTTCTTCTTCTTCTTGCTCTTATCTCTTCTTCTTCCTTTTTTTCTTCTACTTTCTCTTCAACTTCTTCATTATCTTTTTCTTCTTATTATTATTCTTCTTCGTCTTTTTTTCCTCTTCTTCTTTTTCTTCTTTTTGTTCTTTTGCTTCCTCTTCTGGTTCCTCTTCTTCTTATTCGCATTTATCTTCTTCTTCTTCGTGTTCCTCTTCTTTTTCCTTTTCTTCATATTCCTCTCCCTCTTCTTCTTCTTTCTCCTCTTCCTCTTCCTCTTCTTCTTCTTCTTCCTCATCTTCTTTCTCTTCTTATTTCTCCTCTTATTTTATTTCTTCGTCTCCATATTCTTTTTCTTCTTCTTTTTCTTCGTCTTCATCTTCTTTTTCATCTTCTTTTTCTTCTTCTTTTTCTCCGTCTTCATTTTCTTCGTCTTCTCTCTCTCCTTCTCCTCTTCTTCTTCGTCTTTTTCTTCTGCTTCTCCTTCTTCCTCTTCTTCTTTCTCTTCGTTTTTGTCTTGCCCTTTCTCCTATTTTTCATCTATTTTCCTTCTTCTTCATCTTCTTTTTTCCTTTTTCTACACTCTTCATATTTTTTGCTTCTTCTTCTTCTGCGTCCATTTCTTCATCTTCGTCTGCGTCCTATTCTTCTTCTTATTTCTTCTCTTCATCTTCCTCTTCTTCTTCTTCTTCTTCAACTTTTTCTTTCTCTTCCTTTTCTTCGTCTTCTTTTTCTGCTTCTTGTTCTCTCTCTTCTTCTTCCTCTTCTTCGTCGTCTTCTTCTTCTGCTTCTCCTTCTTCCTCTTCTTCTTTTGCTTCTTATTCCTCTTCCTATTCATCTTCCGTTTCTTCATCTTTTTCCTCTTATTCCTTTCATTCTCTTTATTCTTCTTTCTTTTCCTTTTCCTTCTCCTTTTCGTTTTCCTTTTCCTTTTCCCGTATATCCTCTTCTTCTTCATCTTCTTTTTTCTCTTCTTCTTCATCTTCTTTTTTCTTCTTTTTCTTCCTTTAATTCATCTTCTCCTTCGTCTTCTTCTTCTTCGTCTTCTTGCTCTTCCTCTTTTTCCATTCCTTTTTTTCGTCTTCTTCGTCTTCTTTCTCTTCTTCTTTCTTGCTCTTTCTCTTTTTTTTCATCTATTTTTCTTCTTTATCATCTTCTTATTTTCCATTTTCTCCTTCTTCATATTTTTTTCTTCTTCCTTTTCTTCACCTTCTTCTTTGTCCTCTTATTCTTCTTTCTTCTCTTCCTCTTCTTCTTCCTTCATTTCTTCATCATCTATGTCCTCTTCTTATTTATTCTCTTTTTGTTCTTCCTCTTCTTTCTCTTATTCTTCCTCTTTCTCCTTTTCTTCTTTCATCTCTTTCTCTTCTTTCTCATCTTTTTTTCTCATTCCTTTTCCTTTTTTTTTATCTTTCTTCTCCTTTTTTTCTTCATCTTCTATTTCTGCTTCTTCTACTTCTTCATCTTCTTTTTCTCATCCCCATCTTTCGTTTCTTCTTTCTCTTCTTCTTCCTCCTGTTCCTCTTCTTCTCCTTCCTCATCTTATTTCTCTTCTTATATCTCCTCTTATTTGTGTTCTTCGTCTTCTTTCTCTTTTTCTTCTTTTTCTTCGTCTTCATTTTCTTCTTCTTCGTCTCTCTCTTCTTCTTCCTCTTCTTCTTCGTCTTTTTCTTCTGCTTCTCCTTCTTCCTCTTCTTCTATCTCTTCGTTTTTTCTTACCCTTTCTCTTCTTTTTCATCTCTTTTCCTTCTTCTTCGTCTCCTTTTTTCCTTTTTCTACACTCTTCATATTTTTTGCTTCTTCTTCTTCTGCTTCCATTTCTTCATCTTCGTCTGTGTCGTCTTCTTCTTCTTATTTCTTCTCTTCCTCTTCCTCTTCTTTTTCTTTCTGCTCTTCCTCTTCTTTTTCTTCTTCTTCCTCATATTCTTACTCTTCTTATTTCTTTAATTCTTTTTTTTTCGTCTTTATCTTCTTGTTTTCTCTCTTCTTCTTCTTCTTCTTCTTCTTCATCTTCTTTCTTCTTCTTCTTCTTCTTTCTCTTTTTCTTCTTTCATCCCTTGTTCTTTCTCTTTCCCATCTTTTTATCTATTTATCTTCTTCTTGTTCTCTCTTCTCTTCATATTTCTCCTTCTCTTCTTCTTCATCTCCTTTTTCTGCTTCTTCTACTTCTTCATCTTCTTTTTCTCTTCCTAATCTTTCGTTTTTTCTTTCTGTTCTTCTTCTTCGTCTTCGTTTTGTTCTTCCTCTTCTTCTTCTTCTCCCTCTTCAACATATTCCTCTTCCTCTTCCTCTTGCTCTTCCCCTTCTTCTTCTTCTTCTTCTTCTTATTCTTCTTCTTCTCCCTCTTCCTTTTCACCTTCTTCCTCATCTTATTTCTTTTCTTATTTCTCTTCTTCTTCCTTTTCTTCGTCTTCATCTTCTTTTTCTTCGTCTTCATCTTCTTTTTCTATTTCTTCTTATTCGGCTTTTTTTTCCTCTTCTTTCTTTTCTTCTTTTTCATCATCATCTTCTTCTTATTATTATTATTCTTTTTCATTTTCTTCATATTCCTATTCCTCTTCTTCTTCTTTTTCCTCTTCCTCTTTTTCTTCTACTTCTTCCTCATCTTCTTTCTCTTCTTATTTCTCCTCTTCTTTTTTCTTCGTCTTCATCTTCTTTTTCTTCTTCTTCTTTTTTCTCTTCTCCTTCCTTTTCTTCTTCGTCTTCTTCTGCTTCGCCTTCTTCCTCTTCTTCTTTCGCTTCTTATTCCTCTTCCTTTTCATCTTTCGTTTCTTCATATTTTTCCTCTTATTCTATTTCCTTTTCCACTATATCCTCTTCTTCTTCTTGTTCTTCTCCTTCGTCTTCTTCTTCTTGTTCTTTCTCTTTCTCAATTCCTTTTTTCGTCTTCTTCTTTTCGTCTTCTTTCTCTTCTTCTTAATTTTCTTCTTTCTCTTTTTCTTCTTTCATCTCTTGTTCTTTCTCTTTCCCATCTTTTTATTTTTTTTTCTGCTTCTTGTTCTCTCTTCTCTTCATATTTCTCCTCCTCTTCTTCTTCATCTTCTTTGTCTGCTTCTTCTACTTCTTCATCTTCTTTTTCTCTTCCTCACCTTTCGTTTCTTCTTTCTCTTCTTCTTCTTCGTCTTCTTTTTGCTCTTCCTCTTCTTCTTCTTTTCCCTCTTCTACATATTCCTCATCCTTTTCCTCTTGTTCTTCCTATTCTTTTTCTTCTCCCTCTTCTACATATTCCTCTTCCTCTTCCTCTTGTTCTTCTTCCACATCTTCTTTCTCTTCTTATTTCTCCTCTTCTTTCTTTCTTCGTCTTCATCTTCTTTTTTTCTTCTTTTTTTTTCTCTTCTCCTTCCTTTTCTTCTTCGTCTTCTTCTTCTGCTTCTCCGTCTTCTTTCGCTTCTTATTTCTCTTTCTTTTTTATTTTTCCTTTCTTCATATTTTCCTCTTATTCTTCTTCCTTTTTCTTCTCCACTATATCCTCTTCTTCTTCTTCTTTTTCTCTTCTTCTTCTCCTTCGTCTTCTTCTTCTTCTTTTTCTTGTTCTTCCTCTTTCTCCCTTCCATTTTTCGTCTTCTTCTTCTTCGTCTTCTTTCTCTTCTTCTTTCTTTTCTTCTTTCTCTTCTTCTTCTTCCTCCTCTTCCTCTTGCTCTTCTTCTTCTTCTTTTTCTCTTTCCCCCTCTTTCTTTTCATCTTCTTTCTCATCTATTTTCTTTTCTTATTTCTCTTCTTCTTCTTTTTCTTCGTCTTCATCTTCTTTTTCTTCGTGTTCATCTTTTTTTTCTCCTTCTTCTTCTTCGGCTTTTTTTTCTTCTTCTTTCTTTTTTTCTTCTTCATCATCTTCTTCTTATTATTATTCTTCTTTTTAATTTTCTTCACATTCCTCTTCCTCTTCTTTTTGTTCCTCCTCTTCCTCTTCTTCTTCTTCTTCCTCCTCTTCTTCTTTCTCTTCTTATTTCTCTTCTTCTTTTTTTATTTGTCTTCATCTTCTTTTTCTTCTTCTCCTTTTTTATCTTTTCCTTCCTTTTCTTCTTCGTCTTCTTCTTCTGCTTCTCCTTCTTCCTCTTCTTCTTTCGCTTCTTATTCCTCCTCGTTTTCATCCTTCGTTTCTTCATATTTTTCCTCTTATTTTTCTTCCTTTTCCACTATATCCTCTTCTTCTTCTTTTTTCTCTTTTTCTTCTCCTTCGTCCTCTTCTTCTTCTTCTTGTTCTTCTACTTTCTCCCTAGTTTTTTTCGTCTTCCTCTTCTTCGTCTTCTTTCTCTTCTTCTTTCTTTTTTTCTTTTTTCATCTCTTGTTCTTTATCTTTCTCTTCTTTTTACATATTTTCTTCTGCTTCTTCTTTCTTCTCTTCATCTTTCTCCTCCTCTTCTTCTTCATCTCCTTTTTCTGCTTCTTCTACTTCTTCATCATCTTTTTCTCTTCCTCATCTTTCGTTTCTTCTTTCTCTTATTCTTCTTCGTCTTCTTTTTATTCTTCCTCTTCTTCTTCTTCTCCCTCTTCTACACATTCCTCTTCCTCTTCCTCTTGCTCTTTCTCTTCTTCTTTTTCTTCTTCCTCCTCTTCCTCTTCTTCTTCTTCCTTATCATATTTCTTATCTTATTTCTTTTCTTATTTCTTTTCTCCTTCTTTTTCTTCGTTTTCATCTTCTTTTTCTTCCTCTTCATCTTCCCTTTATTCTTCTTCTTCTCCTTCTTTTATCAATTCCTCTTCTTTTTATTTTTTTCTTCTTCTTTCTTTTTCCTTCTTCATCATTGTCTTCTTATTATTATTCTTCTTATTTTTCTTCTTAGTCTTTTTTTCTTCCTCTTCTGCTTTTTCTTCTATTTGTTCTTCTTCTTCCTCTTCTGGTTCATCTTCTCCTTCTGTGCATTTATCTTCTTCTTTCTCTTCTCCTTCTTCTTCCTATTTTGCATATTCCTCTTCCATTTCCTCTTCCTCTTTCTCTTCCTTTTCTTACTTATCTTCTTCGTCGTCTTCGTCTTATTTTTCTTTTTCTTTTTCTCTCTCTTCTCTTGGTTTTTACTCATCTTCTTCGTCGTCTTCGTCTTATTTTTCTTTTTCTTCTTCTCTCTCTTCTTTTTCCTCTTCTTCTTCTGCTTCTCTTATTTCGCTTCTTATTCCTCTTCCTTTTCATCTTCATCTTTTTACTCTTATTTTTCTTCTTTTTCCCCTATATCCTTTTCTTCTTCATCTTCTTTTTTCTCTTTTTCTTCATCTTCTTTTTCTTCTTCTTTTAATGCATCTTTTCCTTCATCTTCTTCTTCTTCTACTACTTCTTGTTCTTCCTTCTTCCTTTCTCTTTCTTTATTCCTTTTTTTTCGTCTTCTTCGTCTTTTTCTTCTTAGTTCTCTTCTTCTTCTTTCTTGCTCTTTCTCTCGCTCTTTCTCTTATTTTTCATCTGTTTTGCTTCTTCTTCGTGCTCTGTTTTTCCTTTTTCTCCTTCTTCACATATTTTTCTTCTTCTTCTTCCTTTCCTGCTTCTTCTTCTTCTTCTCCTTCTTCTTCTTTATTCTCTTTCTATTCTTCTTCTTCTTTCTCTTCTTTTTCTTCACTTTCTTTTCGTTCTTCTTCCTACTCGTTCTCTGCTTCTTCTTCCATTTCTTCATCTTCTCCTTTGTCCTCTTCTTTTTTCTTCTCTTTTTGTTCTTCCTCTTCTTCATCTTCTTAAGAGAAAGATCTCCTTTTCTTCTTTCATTTCTTCTTTGTCTTTCAATTCTTTTTATCTTTTTTTCTTTTTCTTGTTCTTTCTTCTCTTCATCTTTCTCCTCCTCTTCTTCTTCATCTTTTTCTGCTTCTGCTTCTTTATCTTCTTTTTCTCTTTCTCATCTTCCTTTGTTTCTTTTTCTTCTTTTTCTTCCTTTTCTTCTTCTTTAAATTAATCTTTGTCTTCTTCTTCTTCTTCTTGTTCTTCTTTTGCCCTCCCTTTTTTTGTCTTCTTCGTCTTCTTTCTCATCTTCATCTTTCTTGCTCTTTCTCTTGCTCTTTCTCCTCTTTTTGATTCCTTTTACTTCTACTTCATCTTGTTTTTTCCTTTTTCTCCTTCTTCATATATTTTCTTCTATTTCTTCTTCCTTTTCTTCATCTTCTTCTTTGTCCTCTTCTTCTTTTCTTTTTTCTCTTCCTCTTCTTCTTCTTCTTCTTTCTCTTCTTTTTCTTCACTTTCTTTTCGTTCTTTCGTCTTTCTCGTTCTCTTCTTCTTCTTCTTCCATTTCTTCATCTTCTTTGTCCTATTCTTATTGCTTCTCTCTTTGTTCTTCCTCTTCTTCATCTTCTTATTCCTCTTCTTCATTCTCATTTCTTTCTCTTCTTCTTTCTCTTTTTCTTCTTTCATCTCTTGTTCTTTCTCTTTCTCTTATTTTTAACTTTTTTCTTCTTCTTGTTCTTTCTTCTCTTCATCTTTCTCCTTCCCTACTTCTTCATATATTTCTGCTTCTTCTACTTGTTCATCTTCTTTTTCTCTTCCTCTTTTTCCTTTTCTTCTTTTCTTCTTCTTCTTCTTCTTCTTCTTCGTTTTCTTTCTCTTCTTCTTTCTTTTCTTCTTCTTTCGTGCTCTTTCGCTTGCTCTTTCTCTTCTTTTTCATCTCTTTTGCTTCTTCTTCATCTTCTTTTTTAAATTTTTCTCCTAGTTCATATTTTTTTTTCTCTTCTTCTTCCTTTTCTTCATCTTCTTCTTTGTCACCTTCTTCTTCTTCTTTCTTGTCATCATCTTCTTCTTCTTCAACTTTCTTTTCTTCACTTTTTTTGCATCTCCTTGCTTCTCTTTCGCTTCTTCTCCTTCTTCATATTCTTTTTCTTCTCCTTCATCTTCTTCTTTGTCCTCTTCTTCTTCCTTCTCTTTTTGCTCTTTCTCTTCTTTATCTTTTTATTCTTCTCCTTCTTCTTCTTTCTCGTATTCTTTCTATTTTTCAGCTTTCATCTCTTGTTCTTTCTTTTCTTTCTCATCTTTTTTTCTTCTTCTTCTTCCTTCTTCTCTTCATCTTTCTCCTCCTGTTTTTCTTCATCTTCTTTTTCTGCTTCTTCTACTTCTTCATCTTCTTTTTCTCTTCCTCATCTTTCGTTTATTCTTTCTCTTCTTCTTCTTCGTCTTCTTTTTGTTCTTCCTCTTCTTCTTCTTCCTTATCTTATTTCTTATCTTATTCTACTTCTTCTCCCTCTTCTACATATTCCTCATTCTCTTCCTCTTGCTCTTTCCTCTTCTTTTTCTTCCTCCTCTTCCTCTTCCTCTTCTTCTTCTTCTTCCTCCTCTTCTTCTTTCTCTTCTTTTTCTGATTCTTCTACTTCTTCATGTTCTTTTTCTCTTCCTCATTTTTCGTTTTTTCTTTCTCTTCTTGTTCTTCTCCCTCTTCTACATATTCGTCTTCCTCTTCCGCTTCTTCTTTTTCTTCTTCCTCCTGTTCCTCTTCTTCTCCATCTAATTTCTTTTCTTATTTCTCTTCTTCTTTATTTTCTTCGTCTTCATTTTCTTTTTCTTCTTCTTCTTCTTGCTCTTATCTCTTCTTCTTCCTTTTTTTTCTTCTACTTTCTCTTCAACTTCTTCATTATCTTTTTCTTCTTATTATTAATCTTCTTCGTCTTTTTTTCCTCTTCTTCTTTTTCTTCTTTTTGTTCTTTTGCTTCCTCTTCTGGTTCCTCTTCTTCTTATTCGCATTTATCTTCTTCTTCTTTCTCTTCCTCTTCTTTTTCCATTTCTTCATATTCCTCTCCCTCTTCTTCTTCTTTCTCCTCTTCCTCTTCCTCTTCTTCTTCTTCTTCCTCATCTTCTTTCTCTTCTTATTTCTCCTCTTATTTTTTTTTTCTTCGTCTCCATCTTCTTTTTCTTCTTCATTTTCTTTGTCTTCATTTTCTTCTTCATCTTCTTCTCTCTCCTTCTTCCTCTTCTTCTTTGTCTTCTTCTTCTGCTTCTCCTTCTTCCTCTTCTTCTTTCTCTTCGTTTTTTTCTTGCCCTTTCTTTCTTTTTAATCTCTTTTCCTTCTTCTTCGTCTCCTTTTTTCCTTTTTCTACACTCTTCATATTTTTTGCTTCTTCTTCTTCTGCTTCCATTTCTTCATCTTCGTCTGTGTCCTCTTCTTCTTTTTATTTCTTCTCTTCCTCTTCCTCTTCTTCTTCTTTCTGCTCTTCCTCTTCTTCTTCTTCTTCTTCCTCATCTTCTTACTCTTCTCATTGCTCCAATTCTTTTTTTTTCGTCTTTATCTTAATTTTTTCTCTCTTCTTCTTCTTCTTCTTTCTCTTTCCCATCTTTTTATCTATTTTTCTTCTTCTTGTTCTCTCTTCTCTTCATATTTCTCCTCCTCTTCCTCTTCATCTTCTTTTTCTGCTTCTTCTACTTCTTCCTCTTCTTATTTCTCCTCTTCATTTTTCTCCGTTTTCATCTTCTTTTTCTTCTTCTTCTTTTTTCTCTTCTCCTTCTTTTTCTTCTTCGTCTTCTTCTGCTTCGCCTTCTTCCTCTTCTTCTTTCGTTTCTTCTTTTGCTTCTTATTCCTCTTCCTTTTCATCCTTCGTTTCTTCATATTTTTCCTCTTATTCTTCTTCCTTTTCCTTTTCCACTATATCCTCTTCTTCTTCTTCTTTTTTCTCTTCTTCTTCTCCTTCGTGTTCTTCTTCTTCTACTTTCTCCCTTCCTTTTTTCGTCTTCCTCTTCTTCGTCTTCTTTCTCTTCCTCTTTCTCTTCTTCTTTCTTTTTTCATCTCTTGTTCTTTCTCTTTCTGTTTACATTTTTACATTTTCTTTTTACATTTTTTCTTCTGCTTCTTCTTTCTTCTCTTCATCTTTCTCCTCCTCTTCTTCTTCATCTCCCTTTTCTGCTTCTTCTACTTCTTCATCTTCTTTTTCTCTTCATCATCTTTCGTTTCTTTTTTCTCTTCTTCTTCTTCGTCTTCTTTTTGTTCTTCCTCTTCTACTTTTTCTCCCTCTTCTACATATTCCTCTTGCTCTTCCTCTTGCTCTTCCTCTTGCTCTTCCTCTTCTGCTTTTTCGTCTTCTTCCTCTTCTTCTTCTTCTTCTTCCTCATCTTATATCTTTTCTTATTTCTCTTCTTCTTCTTTTTCTTTGTCTTCATCTTCTTTTTCTTCGTCATCATCTTCTTTTTCTCCTTCTTCTTCTTGTGCTTCTTTTAACTCTTCTTCTTTTTTCTTCTTCTTTCATTTTTTCTTCTTCATCATCTTCTTCTTATTATTATTCTTCTTATTTTTCTTCTTCGTTTATTGTTTTCCCTCTTCTTCTTTTTCTTCTTTTTGTTCTTCTGCTTCCTCTTCTGGTTCCTCTTCTGGTTTCTCTTCTCCTTCTTCGCATTTATGTGCTTTTCTTCCTCTTCTTTTTCTTCTTCCTTTTTTACATATTCCTCTTCCTTTTCCTCTTCCTCTTCCTCTTCTTCTTCTTCCTCCTCTTCTTTTTCTTCATCTTCTTCTTCCTCACCTTTTTTTCTTCGTCTTCATCTTCTTTTTCTTCGTCTTCATCTTTTTTTTTCTTCTTCTTCTTTTTTCTCTTCTCCTTCCTTTTCTTCTTCGTCTTCTTCTGCTTCTCCTTCTTCGTCTTCTTCTTTCGCTTCTTATTCCTCCTCGTTTTCATCTTTCGTTTCTTCATATTTTTCCTCTTATTCTTCTTCCTTTTAATTTTCCACTATATCCTCTTCTTCTTCTCCTTCTTTTTTCTCTTCTTCTTCTCATTCGTCTATTTCTTCTTCTTCTTGTTCTTCCACTTTCTCCCTTCCTTTTTCGTCTTCTTCTTCTTCGTCTTCTTTCTCTTCTTCTTTCTTTTCTTCTTTCTCTTCTTCTTCTTCCTCCTTTTCCTCTTCTTCTTCTTTCTCTTCTTCTTGTTTCTCTTCTTCTTTCTCTTTTTTTTCTTTCATCTCTTGTTCTTTCTCTTTCTCTTATTTTTATCTTTTTTTCTTCTTGTTCTTTCTTCTCTTCATCTTTCTCCTCCTCTTCTCCTTCTTCTTTCTCTTCTTCTTTCTCTTCTTCTTTCTCTTATTCTTTCTCTTTTGCTTCTTTCATCTCTTGTTCTTTCTCATTCTATTCTTTCTCTTCGTTTTTTTTCTTCTTGTTCTTTCTTCTCTTCATCTTTCTCCTCCTTTTTTTCTTCATCTTCTTTCTCTGCTTCTTCTACTTCTTCATCTTCTATTTCTCTTCCTCATCTTTCGCTACTTCTTTCTCGTCTTCTTCTTCGTCTTCTTTTAATTCTTCCTCTTCTTCTTCTTCTCTCTCTTCTACACATTCCTCCTCCTCTTCCTCTTGCTCTTCTTCTTCTTCTTCTCTTTCCCCCTCTTTCTTTTCATTTCTTCCTCATCTTATTTCTTTTCTTATTTCTCTTCTTCTTCTTTTTCATCATCATTTCATCATCATCTTCTTCTTATTATTCTTCTTTTTAATTTTCTTCATATTCATCTTCCTCTTCTTCTTCTTTCTCCTCTTCCTCTTTTTCTTCTTCTTCCTTATCTTCTTTCTCTTCTTATTTCTCCTCTTCTTTTTTTATTCGTCTTCATATTCTTTTTCTTCTTCTCCTTTTTCTCTTTTCCTTCCTTTTCTTCTTCGTCTTCTTCTTCTGCTTCTCCGTCTTCCTCTTCTTCTTTCGCTTCTTATTCCTCCTCGTTTTCATCCTTCGTTTCTTCATATTTTTCCTCTTATTCTTCTTCCTTTTCCTTTTCCACTATATCCTCCTCTTCTTCTTCTTTTTTCTCTTCTTCTTCTCCTTCGTGTTCTTCTTCTTCTTCTTGTTCATCTACTTTCTCCCTTCCTTGTTTCGTCTTCCTCTTCTTCGTCTTCTTTCTCTTCTTCTTTCTCTTCTTCTTTTTTTTTTTTCTTTTTTCACCTCTTCTTCTTTCTCTTCTTTTTCTTCACTTTCTTTTCGTTCTTCTTCCTACTCGTTCTCTGCTTCTTCTTCCATTTCTTCATCTTCTCCTTTGTCCTCTTCTTTTTTCTTCTCTTTTTGTTCTTCTTCTTCTTCATCTTCTTAAGAGAAAGATCTCTTTTTCTTCTTTCATTTCTTCTTCTTTGTCTTTCAATTCTTTTTATCTTTTTTTCTTTTTCTTGTTCTTTCTTCTCTTCATCTTTATCCTCCTCTTCTTCTTCATCTTCTTTTTCTGCTTCTGCTTCTTTATCTTCTTTTTCTCTTTCTTATCTTCCTTTGCTTCTTTTTCTTCTTCTTTAAATTCATCTTTGTCTTCTTCTTCTTCTTCTTCTTGTTCTTCTTTTGCCCTCCCTTTTTTTGTCTTCTTCGTCTTCTTTCTCTTCTTCATCTTTCTTGCTCTTTCTCCTCTTTTTCATTCCTTTTACTTCTTCTTCATCTTGTTTTTTCCTTTTTCTCCTTCTTCATATTTTTTTCTTCTTCTTCTTCTTCCTTTTCTTCATCTTCTTCTTTGTCCTCTTCTTCTTTTCTTGTTTCTCTTCCTCTTCTTCTTCTTCTTCTTTCTCCTCTTTTTCTTCACTTTCTTTTCGTTCTTTCGTCGTTCTTGTTCTCTTCTTCTTCCATTTCTTCGTTTTCTTTGTCCTATTCTTAATGCTTCTTTCTTTGTTCTTCCCCTTCTTCATCTTCTTATTCCTCTTCTTCTTTCTCATTTCTTGCTCTTCTTCTTTCTCTTTTTCTTCTTTCATCTCTTGTTCTTTCTCTTTCTCTTATTTTTATCTTTTTTCTTCTTCTTGTTCTTTCTTCTCTACATCTTTCTCCTTCCCTACTTGTTCTTTTTCTTTTTCTCTTCCTCTTCTTCCTTATCTTCTTTTCTTCTTCTTCTCCTTCTTCTTCTTCTTCTTCGTTTTCTTTCTCTTCTTCTTTCTTTTCTTCTTCTTTCGTCTCTTTCGCTTGCTCTTTCTCTTCTTTTTCATCTCTTTTGCCTCTTCATCTTCTTTTTTAAATTTGTCTCCTAGTTTATTTTTTCTTCTCTTCTTCTTCCTTTTCTTCATCTTCTTCTTTGTCACCTTCTTCTTCTTCTTTCTTCTCATCCTCTTCTTCTTCTTCAACTTTCTCTTCTTCACTTTTTTTGGACCTTCTTCCTTCTCTTTTACTTCTTCTTCTTCTCCTTCTTCATATTCTTTCTCTTCTCCTTTTTTTCTTCATCTTCTTCTTTGTCCTCTTCTTCTTCTTCTTTTTCTTTTCTTTTTGTTCTTCCTCTTCTTCTTTCTCATTTCTTTCTCTTCTTCTTTCTATTTTTCTTCTTCTTGTTCTTTCTTCTCTTCATCTTTCTCCTCCTTTTTTCTTCATCTTCTTTTTCTGCTTCTTCTACTTCTTCATCTTCTATTTCTCTTCCTCATCTTTCGTTACTTCTTTCTCGTCTTCTTCTTCGTCTTCTTTTTATTCTTCCTCTTCTTCTTCTTCTCTCTCTTCTACACATTCCTCTTCCTCTTCCTCTTGCTCTTTCTCTTCTTCTTTTTGTTCTTCCTCCTCTTCCTCTTCTTCTTCTTCCTTATCTTATTTCTTATCTTATTTCTTTTCTTATTTCTTTTCTCCTTCTTTTTCTTCGTTTTCATCTTTTTTTCTTCCTCTTCATCTTCCTTTTCTTCTTCTTCTTCTCCTTCTTTTATCAATTCCTCTTCTTTTTATTTTTTTCTTCTTCTTTCTTTTTCCTTCTTCATCATTGTCTTCTTATTATTATTCTTCTTATTTTTCTTCTTAGTCTTTTTTCTTCCTCTTCTGTTTTTTCTTCTATTTGTTCTTCTTCTTCCTCTTCTGGTTCATCTTCTTTTTCTGCGCATTTATCTTCTTCTTCTTTCTCTTCTCCTTCTTCTTCCTATTTTGCATATTCCTCTTCCTTTTCCTCTTTCTCTTTCTTTTCCTTTTCTTACTCATCTTCTTCGTCGTCTTCGTCTTATTTTTCTTTTTCTTCTTCTCTCTCTTCTTTTTCCTCTTCTTCTTCTGCTTCTCCTATTTCCTTTTCTTATTTCGCTTCTTATTCCTCTTCCTTTGCATCTTCCGTTTCTTCATCTTTTTCCTCTTATTTTTCTTCTTTTTCCCCTATATCCTTTTCTTCTTCATCTTCTTTTTTCTCTTCTTCTTCATCTTCTTTTTCTTCTTCTTTTAATGCATCTTGTCCTTCATCTTCTTCTTCTTCTACTACTTCTTGTTCTTCCTTCTTCCTTCCTCTTTCTCCATTTCTTTTTTTCGTCTTCTTCGTCTTTCTCTTCTTAGTTCTCTTCTTCTTCTTTCTTGCTCTTTCTCTCGCTCTTTCTCTTAGTTTTCATCTGTTTTGCTTCTTCGTCGTCTTCTGTTTTTCCTTTTTCTCCTTCTTCACATATTTTTCTTCTTCTTCTTCTTCTTTCGTCTCTTCCTCTTCTTCTTCTTCTTTTTCTTCTTTTTCTTCACTTTCTTTTCGTTCTTCTTCCTATTCGTTCTCTGCTTCTTCTTCCATTTCTTCATCTTCTCCTTTGTCCTCCTCTTTTTTCTTCTCTTTTTGTTCTTCCTCTTCTTCATCTTCTTAAGAGAAAGATCTCTTTTTCTTCTTTCATTGCTTCTTCTTTGTCTTTCAATTCTTTTTATCTTTTTTTCTTTTTCTTGTTCTTTCTTCTCTTCATCTTTCTCCTCCTCTTCTTCTTCATCTTCTTTTTCTGCTTCTGCTTCTTTATCTTCTTTTTCTCTTTCTTATCTTCCTTTGTTTCTTTTTCTTCTTTTTCTTCTTCTTTAAATTCATCTTTGTCTTCTTCTTCTTCTTCTTGTTCTTCTTTTGCCCTCCCTTTTTTTGTCTTCTTCGTCTTCTTTCTCTTCTTCATCTTTCTTGCTCTTTCTCCTCTTTTTCATTCCTTTTACTTCTTCTTCATCTTGTTTTTTCCTTTTTCTCCTTCTTCATATTTTTTTCTTCTTCTTCTTCTTCCTTTTCTTCATCTTCTTCTTTGTCCTCTTCTTCTTTTCTTGTTTCTCTTCCTCTTCTTCTTCTTTCTCCTCTTTTTCTTCACTTTCTTTTCGTTCTTTCGTCGTTCTTGTTCTCTTCTTCTTCCATTTCTTCGTCTTCTTTGTCCTATTCTTATTGCTTCTTTCTTTGTTCTTCCTCTTCTTCATCTTCTTATTCCTCTTCTTCTTTCTCATTTCTTTCTCTTCTTCTTTCTCTTTTTCTTCTTTCATCTCTTGTTCTTTCTCTTTCTCTTATTTTTATCTTTTTTCTTCTTCTTGTTCTTTCTTCTCTTCATCTTTCTCCTTCCCTACTTCTTCATATTCTTTTTCTGCTTCTTCTACTTGTTCATCTTCTTTTTCTCTTCCTCTTCTTCCTTATCTTCTTTTCTTCTTCTTCTCCTTCTTCTTCTTATTCTTCGTTTTCTTTCTCTTCTTCTTTCTTTTCTTCTTCTTTCGTGCTCTTTCGCTTTCTCTTTCTCTTCTTTTTCATCTCTTTTGCCTCTTCATCTTTTTTAAATTTTTCTCCTAGTTCATATTTTTTTCTTCTCTTCTTCTTCCTTTTCTTCATCTTCTTCTTTGTCACCTTCTTCTTCTTCTTTCTTCTCATCCTCTTCTTCTTCTTCAACTTTCTCTTCTTCACTTTTTTTGCATCTTCTTCCTTCTCTTTCACTTCCTCTTCTTCTCCTTCTTCATATTCTTTCTCTTCTACTTTCTTTTCTTCATCTTCTTCTTTGTCCTCTTCTTCTTCTTCTTTTTCTTTTCTTTTTGTTCTTCCTCTTCTTCAGCTTCTTATTCCTCTTCTTCTTTCTATTTTTCTTTTTTCATCTCTTACTCTTTCTCTTTCTCATCGTTTTATCTTTTTTTTTCTTCTTGGTATTTCTACTTCATCTTTCTCCTTCTCTTCTTCTTCATCTTCTTTTTTTCCTTTTTCTCCGTCTTCATATTTTTTTCTTCTTTTTCTTGTTCCTTATCATCATCTTTATCTTTGCCCTCTCCTTCTTCTTCTTCTTTCTTATCTTTATCTTCTTCTTCTTCTTTCTCTTCTTTTCGTTCACTTTCTTTTTGTTTTTCTTCCTTCTCGTTCTCTTCTTCTTCTTCTTCGTCCATTTCTTTGTCTTCTTTTTCTTCTTCGTCTTCACCTGCTGCTTCTTCTTCTTCTTCTGCCCCTTCTTCAGCTTCCTTTTCTTCTTCTTCTTCTTTTCCTTCTCTTCATCATCTTCTTTGTCCTCTTCTTCTTCTTCTGTTTCTTCCTCTTCTTATTCTTGCTCTTGTTCCTTTTCTTCATATTGATTTTCGTTTTTTTCTTCTTCCTTTAATTCATCTTCTCCTTCATCTTCTTCTTGTTATTCCTCTTTCTCTATTTCTCTTCTTCATTTTATTCTTTTTCTTCTTCTTCTTCTTCTTCCTCCTCTTCCTCATCTTCTTCTTCTTCATCTTCTTTTTCTTCTTCTTCTTCTTCTCTTAATTTATCTTCTCCTTCGTTTTCTCCTTTTTGTTCTTCCTCTTTCTCCCTTCCTCTTTTTCGACTTCTTCGTCTTCTTCTTCTTCTTCTTCTTCTTATTTCTCTTCTTCTTTCTCTTCTTCTTCTTTCTTGCTCTTTAACTTCTTTTTCATCTTATTTGCTTGTCCTTTTCTTCTTATTCTTATTTCTTCTGTTGTTGTTCTTCCTCTTCCTCATCTTTTTATTCCTTTTCTTTTTTCTCTTATTCTTCTCCTTTTTCTTTTCTTTTTGTTCTTCCTCTTCTTCAGCTTCTTATTCCTCTTCTTCTTTCTCATTTCTTTCTCTTCTTCTTTCTATTTTTCTTCTTCTTGTTCTTTCTTCTCTTCATCTTTCTCCTCCTTTTTTCTTCATCTTCTATTTCTCTTCCTCATCTTTCGTTACTTCTTTCTCGTCTTCTTCTTCGTCTTCTTTTTATTCTTCCTCTTCTTCTTCTTCTCTCTCTTCTACACATTCATCTTCCTCTTCCTCTTGCTCTTTCTCTTCTTCTTTTTGTTCTTCCTCCTCTTCCTCTTCTTCTTCTTCCTTATCTTATTGCTTATCTTATTTCTTTTCTTATTTCTTTTCTCCTTCTTTTTCTTCGTTTTCATCTTCTTTTTCTTCCTCTTCATCTTCCTTTTCTTCTTCTTCTTCTCCTTCTTTTATCAATTCCTCTTCTTTTTATTTTTTTCTTCTTCTATCTTTTTCCTTCTTCATCATTGTCTTCTTATTATTATTCTTCTTATTTCTCTTCTTAGTCTTTTTTCTTCCTCTTCTGCTTTTTCTTCTATTTGTTCTTCTTCTTCCTCTTCTGGTTCATCTTCTTTTTCTGCGCATTTATCTTCTTCTTCTTTCTCTTCTCCTTCTTCTTCCTATTTTGCATATTCCTCTTCCTTTTCCTCTTTCTCTTTCTTTTCCTTTTCTTACTCATCTTCTTCGTCGTCTTCGTCTTATGTTTCTTTTTCTTCTTCTCTCTCTTCTTTTTCCTCTTCTTCTTCTGCTTCTCCTATTTCCTTTTCTTATTTCGCTTCTTATTCCTCTTCCTTTGCATCTTCCGTTTCTTCATCTTTTTCCTCTTATTTTTCTTCTTTTTCCCCTATATCCTTTTCTTCTTCATCTTCTTTTTTCTCTTCTTCTTCATCTTCTTTTTCTTCTTCTTTTAATGCATCTTCTCCTTTATCTTCTTCTTCTTCTACTACTTCTTGTTCTTCCTTCTTCCTTCCTCTTTCTCCATTTCTTTTTTTCGTCTTCTTCGTCTTTCTCTTCTTAGTTCTCTTCTTCTTCTTTCTTCCTCTTTTTCTCCCTCTTTCAACTTTCTCATCTTCACTTTCTTTTCCATCTTCTTCCTTCTCTTTCGCTTCTTCTTCTTCTTCTCCTTCTTCATATTCTTTTTCTTCTTCTGCCTTTTTTTCATCTTCTTCTTTGTCCTCTTCTTCTTCTTCTTTTTCCTTCTCTTTTTGCTCTTCTTCTTCATCTTTTTATTCCTTTTCTTCCTCTTTTTTCTCATCTTCTTCAACTTTCTCATCTTCACTTTCTTTCACATCTTCTTCCTTTTCTTTCGCTCCTTCTTCTCCTTCTTAATATTCTTTTTCTTCTTCTTCTTTTTCTTTATCTTCTTCTTTGTCCTCTTCTTCTCCTTCTTATTTCTGCTCTTTTTATTCTTCCTCTTCTTCATCTTTTTATTCCTCTTCTTCTACTTCTTGCTCATCTTCTTTCTCTTTTTCTTTTTTCATCTCTTGTTCTTTCTTTTCTTTTTATCTTCATTTTTTCTTCTTGTTTTTTCTTCTCTTCATCTTTCTCCTTCTTTTTTCCTTTATCTACTTTTTCTGCTTCTTCTACTTCTTCATTTTCTTTTTCTCTTTCTCTTCTTCCTTTTCTTCTTTTCTTCTTCTTTTTTTCTTCTTCTTCTTTTTCTTCTTCTTTCTCCTATTCTTTCTATTTTTCTGCTTTCATCTCTTGTTCTTTCTCATTCTCTTTTTTCTCATCTCTTTTTCTTGTTCTTCTTCCTTCTTCTCTTCATCTTTCTCCTCTTTATTTTCTTTATCTTCTTTTTCTGCTTCTTTTACTTCTTCGTCTTCTTTTTCTCTTCCTCATCTTTCGTTTCTTCTTTCTCTTCTTCTTATTCTTCTTCCTCCTGTTCCTCGTCTTCTCCTTCCTCATCTTATTTCTTTTCTTATTTCTCTTCTTCTTCTTTTTCTTCCTCTTCATCTTTTTTTTCTTCTTCTTCTTTTTCTTTTTCTTCGTCTTCGTCTTCATTTTCTTTGTCTTCTTCTCTCTCCTCATCTTTCTCTTCTTTTTCATCTCCTTTGCTTCTTCTTCATCTCATTTTTTCCTTTTTCTACACTCTTCATATTTTTTTCTTCTCCTTCTGCTTCCATTTTGTCATCTTCGTCTGTGTCCTTTTCTTCTTATTTCTTCTCTTCCTCATCCTCTTCTTCTTCAACTTTCTCATCTTCACTTTCTTTTTATACCCTGAACCCATTAAAAATGGGTAATCAGGGTATAATGGTTTTGTTGCAGCCCAAATGTATGTAACAGGCAGAAGGAGGCGTGGCAGACCCTATAAAGTATATATATTCTTGATCAGGACGACAAGCCGAGTCGATTGAGCCCTGTCCGTCTGTCTGTCTATCCGTCTGTCCGTCTGTCCGTATGTTTGAACGCGTGGATCTCAGAACCTATAATAGCTAGAGACTTGAACTTTTTTTTTATAGATTCGTGTATATCACGCGCAGGTCGAGTTTGTTTTAGAAATTCGATAACTCTTCTCGTTCTTTTTTTATCGATTAAAAACGAAATCGATTTTCAGTTTTAAAATTATATCTTCTACATCTTTATAGTTAGAGACTCCAAATCTTGTATTTAGCTTAATGGGACTTTTATACAATTTTGATTTTTGTTAAATTTTGGATGCCACGCCCCCTTCGCCCAAATTTTCAAACCACTTATTTCAAATACTACAGACTTGTGCTTTTGCACATACACGCATATGAATGATATAATTACGCTGCGCAAGTTTGATTAAGAAAGTCGATCTACAAAAAAAGTTATTAAACATTTAATTTTCCATAACACGCACATATTGGCGCAGCGAAGTCGCTGAGTAAACTGCGCAGTTAGCAGAGCGTATGCGTGTGCGTGTGTATGTATGCGTTGCTTGCAATATACATACATACATATGTATGTACACAAGTACGTACTGTATATATTTACATATATGTATATATGTATATATGTATGTATACATGTATATAAAATAAGAGTAACATTGATATAACTTAAATAAAGTCAATATAATATACATATGTACATACATACATATGAATAGATGAAATGCATTATGTTATTAAACGAAACGTTTACGTACACACGCGCGTGGCAACAGCAGCAGAAGCTCTAGAAAATTCGAAGAATTCATAACAACAACAACAAAGACAAATTGGGGATGAATTTTAAGCAGAAGTTCAGCAGCTCAGTAGCAGCAGCTCAGTAGCTCAATAACTGTACTTAGGAATTCGCTATCTCACTCTTATGTATTGCAACGGCTGTGTTGATAGAAACGATGATCGCCGACATAAAGTCTCGGGTTCGATTCTCTAAGCTGACGTCAAAACTTTTTTTATGCAAGTTACTTAATCTTTTTTGTTTTTTTTTTAATTTTTTAATTTAATTTAAAATTATATATAAACTTTGAAGTGCATTTAAAGCCGACGATAGGCGGGGTTCAGGGTATTTCCTAGTCGGGCACCTCCGACTAGAGTTTCCTTACTTGTTTATCTTCTTTCTTCTCTTTCGCTTCATCTTCTTCCTTGTCCTCTTCTTCTTATTTTTAGTTCTTCTCTTTTTGTTCTTCCTCTTCTTCATCTTTTCTTCTTCTGTTTTCTGTTTTCATCTCCTGTTCTCTCTTTTTTTATCTTCATTTTTTCTTCTTGTTCTTTCTTCTCTTCATCTTTCTCCTTATTTTTTCCTACATCTTCTTTTTCTGCTTCTTCTACTTCTTCATGTTCTTTTCCTCTTCCTTATCTTTCGTTTCCTCTCCCTCTTCTTCTTCTTCCTCCTCTTTCTCTTCTTCTTCTTCTTCTTCCTCATCTTCTTTTTCTTCTTATTTCTCCTCTTCGTTTTTTTCTTCTTCTTCTTCTCTCTCTTCTTGTTCTTCTTCTTCTTCGTCTTCTTCTCCTGCTTCTCCATCTTCCTTTTCTTTTTTTTTGCTCCTTCTCTTGCTCTTTCTCTTCTTTTTCATCTCTTTTGCTTCTTTTTCATCTCCTTTTTTCCTTTGTCTACTTCTTCATATTTTTTTCTTCTTCTTCCATTTCTTCATCTTCTTCTTTGTCCTCTTCTTCTTCTTCTTTTTCTTTTCTTTTTGTTCTTCCTCTTCTTCAGCTTCTTATTCCTCTTCTTCTTTCTCATTTCTTTCTCTTCTTCTTTCTATTTTTCTTCTTCTTGTTCTTTCTTCTCTTCATCTTTCTCCTCCTTTTTTCTTCATCTTCTTTTTCTGCTTCTTCTACTTCTTCATCTTCTATTTCTCTTCCTCATCTTTCGTTACTTCTTTCTCGTCTTCTTCTTCGTCTTCTTTTTATTCTTCCTCTTCTTCTTCTTCTCTCTCTTCTACACATTCCTCTTCCTCTTCCTCTTGCTCTGTCTCTTCTTCTTTTTGTTCTTCCTCCTCTTCCTCTTCTTCTTCTTCCTTATCTTATTTCTTATCTTATTTCTTTTCTTATTTCTTTTCTCCTTCTTTTTCTTCGTTTTCATCTTCTTTTTCTTCCTCTTCATCTTCCTTTTCTTCTTCTTCTTCTCCTTCTTTTATCAATTCCTCTTCTTTTTATTTTTTTCTTCTTCTTTCTTTTTCCTTCTTCATCATTGTCTTCTTATTATTATTCTTCTTATGTTTCTTCTTAGTCTTTTTTCTTCCTCTTCTGCTTTTTCTTCTATTTGTTCTTCTTCTTCCTCTTCTGGTTCATCTTCTTTTTCTGCGCATTTATCTTCTTCTTCTTTCTCTTCTCCTTCTTCTTCCTATTTTGCATATTCCTCTTCCTTTTCCTCTTTCTCTTTCTTTTCCTTTTCTTACTCATCTTCTTCGTCGTCTTCGTCTTATTTTTCTTTTTCTTCTTCTCTCTCTTCTTTTTCCTCTTCTTCTTCTGCTTCTCCTATTTCCTTTTCTTATTTCGCTTCTTATTCCTCTTCCTTTGCATCTTCCGTTTCTTCATCTTTTTCCTCTTATTTTTCTTCTTTTTCCCCTATATCCTTTTCTTCTTCATCTTCTTTTTTCTCTTCTTCTTCATCTTCTTTTTCTTCTTCTTTTAATGCATCTTCTCCTTCATCTTCTTCTTCTTCTACTACTTCTTGTTCTTCCTTCTTCATTCCTCTTTCTCCATTTCTTTTTTTCGTCTTCTTCGTCTTTCTCTTCTTAGTTCTCTTCTTCTTCTTTCTTGCTCTTTCTCTCGCTCTTTCTCTTAGTTTTCATATGTTTTGCTTCATCGTCGTCTTCTGTTTTTCCTTTTTCTCCTTCTTCACATATTTTTCTTCTTCTTCTTCTTCTTTCGTCTCTTCCTCTTCTTCTTCTTCTTTCTCTTCTTTTTCTTCACTTTCTTTTCGTTCTTCTTCCTACTCGTTCTCTGCTTCTTCTTCCATTTATTCATCTTCTCCATTGTCCTCTTCTTTTTTCTTCTCTTTTTGTTCTTCCTCTTCTTCATCTTCTTAAGAGAAAGATCTCTTTTTCTTCTTTCATTTCTTCTTCTTTGTCTTTCAATTCTTTTTATCTTTTTTTCTTTTTCTTGTTCTTTCTTCTCTTCATCTTTCTCCTCCTCTTCTTCTTCATCTTCTTTTTCTGCTTCTGCTTCTTTATCTTCTTTTTCTCTTTCTTATCTTCCTTTGTTTCTTTTTCTTCTTCTTTAAATTCATCTTTGTCTTCTTCTTCTTCTTCTTCTTGTTCTTCTTTTGCCCTCCCTTTTTTTGTCTTCTTCGTCTTCTTTCTCTTCTTCATCTTTCTTGCTCTTTCTCCTCTTTTTCATTCCTTTTACTTCTTCTTCATCTTGTTTTTTCCTTTTTCTCCTTCTTCATATTTTTTCTTCTTCTTCTTCTTCCTTTTCTTCATCTTCTTCTTTGTCCTCTTCTTCTTTTCTTGTTTCTCTTCCTCTTCTTCTTCTTCTTCTTTCTCCTCTTTTTCTTCACTTTCTTTTCGTTCTTTCGTCGTTCTTGTTCTCTTCTTCTTCCATTTCTTCGTCTTCTTTGTCCTATTCTTATTGCTTCTTTCTTTGTTCTTCCTCTTCTTCATCTTCTTATTCCTCTTCTTCTTTCTCATTTCTTTCTCTTCTTCTTTCTCTTTTTCTTCTTTCATCTCTTGTTCTTTCTCTTTCTCTTATTTTTATCTTTTTTCTTCTTCTTGTTCTTTCTTCTCTTCATCTTTCTCCTTCCCTACTTCTTCATATTCTTTTTCTGCTTCTTCTACTTGTTCATCTTCTTTTTCTCTTCCTCTTCTTCCTTATCTTCTTTTCTTCTTCTTCCCCTTCTTCTTCTTCTTCTTCGTTTTCTTTCTCTTCTTCTTTCTTTTCTTCTTCTTTCGTGCTCTTTCGCTTGCTCTTTCTCTTCTTTTTCATCTCTTTTGCCTCTTCATCTTCTTTTTTAAATTTTTCTCCTAGTTCATATTTTTTCTTCTCTTCTTCTTCCTTTTCTTCATCTTCTTCTTTGTCACCTTCTTCTTCTTCTTTCTTCTCATCCTCTTCTTCTTCTTCAACTTTCTCTTCTTCACTTTTTTTGCATCTTCTTCCTTCTCTTTCACTTCTTCTTCTTCTCCTTCTTCATATTCTTTCTCTTCTACTTTCTTTTCTTCATCTTCTTCTTTGTCCTCTTCTTCTTCTTCTTTTTCTTTTCTTTTTGTTCTTCCTCTTCTTCAGCTTCTTATTCCTCTTCTTCTTTCTCATTTCTTTCTCTTCTTCTTTCTATTTTTCTTTTTTCATCTCTTACTCTTTCTCTTTCTCATCGTTTTATCTTTTTTTTTCTTCTTGGTATTTCTACTTCATCTTTCTCCTTCTCTTCTTCTTCATCTTCTTTTTTCCTTTTTCTCCGTCTTCATATTTTTTCTTCTTTTTCTTGTTCCTTATCATCATCTTTATCTTTGCCCTCTCCTTCTTCTTCTTCTTTCTTATCTTAATCTTCTTCTTCTTCTTTCTCTTCTTTTCGTTCACTTTCTTTTTGTTCTTCTTCCTTCTCGTTCTCTTCTTCTTCTTCTTCGTCCATTTCTTTGTCTTCTTTTTCTTCTTCGTCTTCACCTGCTGCTTCTTCTTCTTCTTCTGCCCCTTCTTCAGCTTCCTTTTCTTCTTCTTCTTCTTTTCCTTCTCTTCATCATCTTCTTTGTCCTCTTCTTCTTCTTCTGTTTCTTCCTCTTCTTATTCTTGCTCTTGTTCCATTTCTTCATATTGATTTTCTTTTTTTTCTTCTTCCTTTAATTCATCTTCTCCTTCATCTTCTTCTTGTTATTCCTCTTTCTCTATTTCTCTTCTTCATTTTATTCTTTTTCTTCTTCTTCCTCCCCTTCCTCATCTTCTTCTTCTTCATCTTCTTTTTCTTCTTCTTCTTCTTCCCTTAATTTATCTTCTCCTTCGTTTTCTTCTTTTTGTTCTTCCTCTTTCTCCCTTCCTCTTTTTCGACTTCTTCGTCTTCTTCTTCTTCTTCTTATTTCTCTTCTTCTTTCTCTTCTTCTTCTTTCTTGCTCTTTAACTTCTTTTTCATCTTATTTGCTTGTCCTTTTCTTCTTATTCTAATTTCTTCTGTTGTTGTTCTTCCTCTTCCTCATCTTTTTATTCCTTTTCTTTTTTCTCTTATTCTTTTTTTTTCTTCTTTCATCTCTTGTTCTTTTTCTTTCTCCTCTTTTTATCTTTTTTTCTTCTTCTTGTTCTTTCTTCTCTTCATTTTTCTCCTCCTCTTCTTTTTTATCTTCTTTTTCTGCTTCTTGTACTTCTTCATATTCTTTTTCTCTTCCTCTTTGTCTTCCTCTTCTTCTTCTTCCTTATCTTATTTCTTATCTTATTTCTTTTCTTATTTCTCTTCTTCTTCTTTTTCTTCGTCTTCATCTTCTTTTTCTTCCTCTTCATCTTCATTATTTTATTCTTTTATGACTTCTTCTTTTTCTTTTTTTCTTCTCCTTTCTATTTTTTTTCTTCATCATCTTCTTATTATTATTCCTCTTATTTTTCTTCTTCGCTTTATTTTCTTCCTCCCATTCTTTTTCTTCGTTTTGTTTTTTTCCTTCCTCTTCTGGTTCCTCTTCTCCTTCTTCGCATTTATCTTCTTCTTCCTCTTCCTCTTCTTCTTCCTTTTCTTCATATTCCTCTTCCTTTTCCTCTTCCTCTCCCTCTTCTTCTTCCTCCTCTTTCTCTTCTTCTTCTTCTTCTTCTTCCTCATCTTCTTTCTCTTCTCATTTCTCCTCTTCGTTTTTTCTTCGTCTTCATTTTCTTCTTCTTCTTCTCTCTCTTCTTCTTCCTCTTCTTCTTCGTCTTCTTTTTTTTCTTGGAAGAAGGAGTTCTTCCTCTTCTTCTTCCCCTTCTTTTTTTTCTTGCTCTTTCTCTTCTTTTTCATCTCTTTTGCTTCTTCTTTATCTCCCTTTTTCCTTTTTCTACTTTTTCATATTTTTTTCTTCTTCTTCTTCCATTCCTTCATCTTCGTCTGTGTCCTCTTCTTCTTATTTCTTCTCTTCCTCTTTTTCTCCCTCTTTCAACTTTCTCATCTTCACTTTCTTTTCCATGTTCTTCCTTCTCTTTCGCTTCTTCGTCTTCTTCTCCTTCTTCATATTCTTTTTCTTCTTCTGCCTTTTTTTCATCTTCTTCTTTGTCCTCTTATTCTTCTTCTTTTTCCTTCTCTTTTTGCTCTTCTTCTTCATATTTTTATTCCTTTTCTTCCTCTTTTTTCTCATCTTCTTCAACTTTCTCATCTTCACTTTCGTTCACATCTTCTTCCTTTTATTCTTTTTCTTCTTCTTCTTTTTCTTTATCTTCTTCGTTGTCCTCTTCTTCTCCTTCTTATTTCTGCTCTTTTTGTTCTTCCTCTTCTTCATCTTTTTATTCCTCTTCTTCTACTTCTTGCTCATCTTCTTTCTCTTTTTCTTTTTTCATCTCTTGTTCTTTCTTTTCTTTTTATCTTCATTTTTTCTTCTTGTTTTTTCTTCTCTTCATCTTTCTCCTTCTTTTTCCTTTATCTACTTTTTCTGCTTCTTCTACTTCTTCATTTTCTTTTTCTCTTTCTCTTCTTCCTTTTCTTCTTTTCTTCTTCTTTTTTCTTCTTCTTCTTTTTCTTCTTCTTTCTCCTATTCTTTCTATTTTTCTGCTTTCATCTCTTGTTCTTTCTCATTCTCTTCTTTCTCATCTCTTTTTCTTGTTCTTCTTCCTTCTTCTCTTCATCTTTCTCCTCTTTATTTTCTTTATCTTCTTTTTCTGCTTCTTTTACTTCTTCGTCTTCTTTTTCTCTTCCTCATCTTTCGTTTCTTCTTTCTCTTCTTCTTATTCTTCTTCCTCCTGTTCCTCGTCTTCTCCTTCCTCATCTTATTTCTTTTCTTATTTCTCTTCTTCTTCTTTTTCTTCCTCTTCATCTTTTTTTTCTTCTTCTTCTTTTTCTTTTTTTTTCGTCTTCGTCTTCATTTTCTTTCTTCTTCTCTCTCCTCATCTTTCTCTTCTTTTTCATCTCCTTTGCTTCTTCTTCATCTCCTTTTTTCCTTTTTCTACACTCTTCATATTTTTTTTTGTTCTCCTTCTGCTTCCATTTTGTCATCTTCGTCTGTGTCCTTTTCTTCTTATTTCTTCTCTTTCTCATCCTCTTCTTCTTCAACTTTCTCATCTTCACTTTCTTTTTCATCTTCTTTCTTCTCTTTCGCTTCCTCTGCTCCTTCTTCATATTCTTTTTCTTTTACTTCCTTTTCTTCATCTTCTTCCTTGTCCTCTTCTTCTTATTTTTAGTTCTTCTCTTTTTGTTCTTCCTCTTCTTCATCTTTTCTTCTTCTGTTTTCTGTTTTCATCTCCTGTTCTCTCTTTTTTTTATCTTCATTTTTTCTTCTTGTTCTTTCTTCTCTTCATCTTTCTCCTTCTTTTTTCCTACATCTTCTTTTTCTGCTTCTTCTACTTCTTCATGTTCTTTTCCTCTTCCTTATCTTTCGTTTCCTCTCCCTCTTCTTCTTCTTCCTCCTCTTTCTCTTCTTCTTCTTCTTCTTCCTCATCTTCTTTTTCTTCTTATTTCTCCTCTTCGTTTTTTCTTCTTCTTCTTCTCTCTCTTCTTCTTCCTCTTCTTCTTCGTCTTCTTCTTCTGCTTCTCCTTCTTCCTTTTCTTTTTTTTTTGCTCCTTCTCTTGCTCTTTCTCTTCTTTTTCACCTCTTTTGCTTCTTTTTCATCTCCTTTTTTCCTTTTTCTACTTCTTCATATTTTTTCTTCTTCTTCCATTTCTTCATCTTCTTCTTTGTCCTCTTCTTCTTCTTCTTTTTCTTTTCTTTTTGTTCTTCCTCTTCTTCAGCTTCTTATTCCTCTTCTTCTTTCTCATTTCTTTCTCTTCTTCTTTCTATTTTTCTTCTTCTTGTTCTTTCTTCTCTTCATCTTTCTCCTCCTTTTTTCTTCATCTTCTTTTTCTGCTTCTTCTACTTCTTCATCTTCTATTTCTCTTCCTCATCTTTCGTTACTTCTTTCTCGTCTTCTTCTTCGTCTTCTTTTTATTCTTCCTCTTCTTCTTCTTCTCTCTCTTCTAAACATTCCTCTTCCTCTTCCTCTTGCTCTTTCTCTTCTTCTTTTTGTTCTTCCTCTTCTTCTTCTTCCTTATCTTATTTTTTATCTTATTTCTTTTCTTATTTCTTTTCTCCTTCTTTTTCTTCGTTTTCATCTTCTTTTTCTTCCTCTTCATCTTCCTTTTCTTCTTCTTCTTCTCCTTCTTTTATCAATTCCTCTTCTTTTTATTTTTTTCTTCTTCTTTCTTTTTCCTTCTTCATCATTGTCTTCTTATTATTATTCTTCTTATTTTTCTTCTTAGTCTTTTTTCTTCCTCTTCTGCTTTTTCTTCTATTTGTTCTTCTTCTTCTTCTGGTTCATCTTCTTTTTCTGCGCATTTATCTTCTTCTTCTTTCTCTTCTCCTTCATCTTCCTATTTTGCATATTCCTCTTCCTTTTCCTCTTTCTCTTTCTTTTCCTTTTCTTACTCATCTTCTTCGTCGTCTTCGTCTTATTTTTCTTTTTCTTCTTCTCTCTCTTCTTTTTCCTCTTCTTCTTCTGCTTCTCCTATTTCCTTTTCTTATTTCGCTTCTTATTCCTCTTCCTTTGCATCTTCCGTTTCTTCATCTTTTTCCTCTTATTTTTCTTCTTTTTCCCCTATATCCTTTTCTTCTTCATCTTCTTTTTTCTCTTCTTCTTCATCTTCTTTTTCTTCTTCTTTTAATGCATCTTCTCCTTCATCTTCTTCTTCTTCTACTACTTCTTGTTCTTCCTTCTTCATTCCTCTTTCTCCATTTCTTTTTTTCGTCTTCTTCGTCTTTCTCTTCTTAGTTCTCTTCTTCTTCTTTCTTGCTCTTTCTCTCGCTCTTTCTCTTAGTTTTCATCTGTTTTGCTTCTTCGTCGTCTTCTGTTTTTCCTTTTTCTCCTTCTTCACATATTTTTCTTCTTCTTCTTCTTCTTTCGTCTCTTCCTCTTCTTCTTCTTCTTTCTCTTCTTTTTCTTCACTTTCTTTTCGTTCTTCTTCCTACTCGTTCTCTGCTTCTTCTTCCATTTCTTCATCTTCTCCTTTGTCCTCTTCTTTTTTCTTCTCTTTTTGTTCTTCCTCTTCTTCATCTTCTTAAGAGAAAGATCTCTTTTTCTTCTTTCATTTCTTCTTCTTTGTCTTTCAATTCTTTTTATCTTTTTTCTTTTTCTTGTTCTTTCTTCTCTTCATCTTTCTCCTCCTCTTCTTCTTCATCTTCTTTTTCTGCTTCTGCTTCTTTATCTTCTTTTTCTCTTTCTTATCTTCCTTTGTTTCTTTTTCTTCCTTTTCTTCTTCTTTAAATTCATCTTTGTCTTCTTCTTCTTCTTCTTGTTCTTCTTTTGCCCTCCCTTTTTTTGTCTTCTTCGTCTTCTTTCTCTTCTTCATCTTTCTTGCTCTTTCTCCTCTTTTTCATTCCTTTTACTTCTTCTTCATCTTGTTTTTTCCTTTTTCTCCTTCTTCATATTTTTTTCTTCTTCTTCTTCTTCCTTTTCTTCATCTTCTTCTTTGTCCTCTTCTTCTTTTCTTGTTTCTCTTCCTCTTCTTCTTCTTCTTCTTTCTCCTCTTTTTCTTCACTTTCTTTTCGTTCTTTCGTCGTTCTTGTTCTCTTCTTCTTCCATTTCTTCGTCTTCTTTGTCCTATTCTTATTGCTTCTTTCTTTGTTCTTCCTCTTCTTCATCTTCTTATTCCTCTTCTTCTTTCTCATTTCTTTCTCTTCTTCTTTCTCTTTTTCTTCTTTCATCTCTTGTTCTTTCTCTTTCTCTTATTTTTATCTTTTTTCTTCTTCTTGTTCTTTCTTCTCTTCATCTTTCTCCTTCCCTACTTCTTCATATTCTTTTTCTGCTTCTTCTACTTGTTCATCTTCTTTTTCTCTTCCTCTTCTTCCTTATCTTCTTTTCTTCTTCTTCTCCTTCTTCTTCTTCTTCTTCGTTTTCTTTCTCTTCTTCTTTCTTTTCTTCTTCTTTCGTGCTCTTTCGCTTGCTCTTTCTCTTCTTTTTCATCTCTTTTGCCTCTTCATCTTCTTTTTTAAATTTTTCTCCTAGTTCATATTTTTTTCTTCTCTTCTTCTTCCTTTTCTTCATCTTCTTCTTTGTCACCTTCTTCTTCTTCTTTCTTCTCATCCTCTTCTTCTTCTTCAACTTTCTCTTCTTCACTTTTTTTGGACCTTCTTCCTTCTCTTTCACTTCTTCTTCTTCTCCTTCTTCATATTCTTCCTCTTCTCCTTTCTTTTCTTCATCTTCTTCTTTGTCCTCTTCTTCTTCTTCTTTTTCTTTTCTTTTTGTTCTTCCTCTTCTTCAGCTTCTTATTCCTCTTCTTCTTTCTCATTTCTTTCTCTTCTTCTTTCTATTTTTCTTCTTCTTGTTCTTTCTTCTCTTCATCTTTCTCCTCCTTTTTTCTTCATCTTCTTTTTCTGCTTCTTCTACTTCTTCATCTTCTATTTCTCTTCCTCATCTTTCGTTACTTCTTTCTCGTCTTCTTCTTCGTCTTCTTTTTATTCTTCCTCTTCTTCTTCTTCTCTCTCTTCTACACATTCCTCTTCCTCTTCCTCTTGCTCTTTCTCTTCTTCTTTTTGTTCTTCCTCCTCTTCCTCTTCTTCTTCTTCCTTATCTTATTTCTTATCTTATTTCTTTTCTTATTTCTTTTCTCCTTCTTTTTCTTCGTTTTCATCTTCTTTTTCTTCCTCTTCATCTTCCTTTTCTTCTTCTTCTTCTCCTTCTTTTATCAATTCCTCTTCTTTTTATTTTTTCTTCTTCTTTCTTTTTCCTTCTTCATCATTGTCTTCTTATTATTATTCTTCTTATTTTTCTTCTTAGTCTTTTTTCTTCCTCTTCTGCTTTTTCTTCTATTTGTTCTTCTTCTTCCTCTTCTGGTTCATCTTCTTTTTCTGCGCATTTATCTTCTTCTTCTTTCTCTTCTCCTTCTTCTTCCTATTTTGCATATTCCTCTTCCTTTTCCTCTTTCTCTTTCTTTTCCTTTTCTTACTCATCTTCTTCGTCGTCTTCGTCTTATTTTTCTTTTTCTTCTTCTCTCTCTTCTTTTTCCTCTTCTTCTTCTGCTTCTCCTATTTCCTTTTCTTATTTCGCTTCTTATTCCTCTTCCTTTGCATTTTCCGTTTCTTCATCTTTTTCCTCTTATTTTTCTTCTTTTTCTCCTATATCCTTTTCTTCTTCATCTTCTTCTTCTTCTACTACTTCTTGTTCTTCCTTCTTCCTTCCTCTTTCTCCATTTCTTTTTTTCGTCTTCTTCGTCTTTCTCTTCTTAGTTCTCTTCTTCTTCTTTCTTGCTCTTTCTCTTAGTTTTCATCTGTTTTGCTTCTTCGTCGTCTTCTGTTTTTCCTTTTTCTCCTTCTTCACATATTTTTCTTCTTCTTCTTCTTCTTCTTTCGTCTCTTCCTCTTCTTCTTCTTCTTTCTCTTCTTTTTCTTCACTTTCTTTTCGTTCTTCTTCCTACTCGTTCTCTGCTTCTTCTTCCATTTCTTCATCTTCTCCTTTGTCCTCTTCTTTTTTCTTCTCTTTTTGTTCTTCCTCTTCTTCATCTTCTTAAGAGAAAGATCTCTTTTTCTTCTTTCATTTCTTCTTCTTTGTCTTTCAATTCTTTTTATCTTTTTTTCTTTTTCTTGTTCTTTCTTCTCTTCATCTTTCTCCTCCTCTTCTTCTTCATCTTCTTTTTCTGCTTCTGCTTCTTTATCTTCTTTTTCTCTTTCTTATCTTCCTTTGTTTCTTTTTCTTCTTTTTCTTCTTCTTTAAATTCATCTTTGTCTTCTTCTTCTTCTTCTTGTTCTTCTTTTGCCCTCCCTTTTTTTGTCTTCTTCGTCTTCTTTCTCTTCTTCATCTTTCTTGCTCTTTCTCCTCTTTTTCATTCCTTTTACTTCTTCTTCATCTTGTTTTTTCCTTTTTCTCCTTCTTCATATTTTTTCTTCTTCTTCTTCTTCCTTTTCTTCATCTTCTTCTTTGTCCTCTTCTTCTTTTCTTGTTTCTCTTCCTCTTCTTCTTCTTCTTCTTTCTCCTCTTTTTCTTCACTTTCTTTTCGTTCTTTCGTCGTTCTTGTTCTCTTCTTCTTCCATTTCTTCGTCTTCTTTGTCCTATTCTTATTGCTTCTTTCTTTGTTCTTCCTCTTCTTTATCTTCTTATTCCTCTTCTTCTTTCTCATTTCTTTCTCTTCTTCTTTCTCTTTTTCTTCTTTCATCTCTTGTTCTTTCTCTTTCTCTTATTTTTATCTTTTTTCTTCTTCTTGTTCTTTCTTCTCTTCATCTTTCTCCTTCCCTACTTCTTCATATTCTTTTTCTGCTTCTTCTACTTGTTCATCTTCTTTTTCTCTTCCTCTTCTTCCTTATCTTCTTTTCTTCTTCTTCTTCTTCTTTCTTTTCTTCTTCTTTCGTGCTCTTTCGCTTTCTGTTTCTCTTCTTTTTCATCTCTTTTGCCTCTTCATCTTCTTTTTTAAATTTTTCTCCTAGTTCATATTTTTTTCTTCTCTTCTTCTTCCTTTTCTTTATCTTCTTCTTTGTCACCTTCTTCTTCTTCTTTCTTCTCATCCTCTTCTTCTTCTTCAACTTTCTCTTCTTCACTTTTTTTGCATCTTCTTCCTTCTCTTTCACTTCTTCTTCTTCTCCTTCTTCATATTCTTTCTCTTCTACTTTCTTTTCTTCATCTTCTTCTTTGTCCTCTTCTTCTTCTTCTTTTTCTTTTCTTTTTGTTCTTCCTCTTCTTCAGCTTCTTATTCCTCTTCTTCTTTCTCATTTCTTTCTCTTCTTCTTTCTATTTTTCTTTTTTCATCTCTTACTCTTTCTCTTTCTCATCGTTTTATCTTTTTTTTTTCTTCTTGGTATTTCTACTTCATCTTTCTCCTTCTCTTCTTCTTCATCTTCTTTTTTTCCTTTTTCTCCGTCTTCATATTTTTTTCTTCTTTTTCTTGTTCCTTATCATCATCTTTATCTTTGCCCTCTCCTTCTTCTTCTTCTTTCTTATCTTTATCTTCTTCTTCTTCTTTCTCTTCTTTTCGTTCACTTTCTTTTTGTTCTTCTTCCTTCTCGTTCTCTTCTTCTTCTTCTTCGTCCATTTCTTTGTCTTCTTCTTCTTCTTCGTCTTCACCTGCTGCTTCTTCTTCTTCTTCTGCCCCTTCTTCAGCTTCCTTTTCTTCTTCTTCTTCTTTTCCTTCTCTTCATCATCTTCTTTGTCCTCTTCTCCTTCTTCTGTTTCTTCCTCTTCTTATTCTTGCTCTTGTTCCATTTCTTCATATTGATTTTCTTTTTTTTCTTCTTCCTTTAATTCATCTTCTCCTTCATCTTCTTCTTGTTATTCCTCTTTCTCTATTTCTCTTCTTCATTTTATTCTTTTTCTTCTTCTTCTTCTTCTTCCTCCCCTTCCTCATCTTCTTCTTCTTCATCTTCGTTTTCTTCTTCTTCTTCTTCCCTTAATTTATCTTCTCCTTCGTTTTCTTCTTTTTGTTCTTCCTCTTTCTCCCTTCCTCTTTTTCGACTTCTTCGTCTTCTTCTTCTTCTTATTTCTCTTCTTCTTTCTCTTCTTCTTCTTTCTTGCTCTTTAACTTCTTTTTCATCTTATTTGCTTGTCCTTTTCTTCTTATTCTAATTTCTTCTGTTGTTGTTCTTCCTCTTCCTCATCTTTTTATTCCTTTTCTTTTTCTCTTATTCTTTTTTTTCTTCTTTCGTCTCTTGTTCTTTTTCTTTCTCCTCTTTTTATCTTTTTTCTTCTTCTTGTTCTTTCTTCTCTTCATTTTTCTCCTCCTCTTCTTTTTTATCTTCTTTTTCTGCTTCTTGTACTTCTTCATATTCTTTTTCTCTTCCTCTTTGTCTTCCTCTTCTTCTTCTTCCTTATCTTATTTCTTATCTTATTTCTTTTCTTATTTCTCTTCTTCTTCTTTTTCTTCGTCTTCATCTTCTTTTTCTTCCTCTTCATCTTCATTATTTTATTCTTTTATGACTTCTTCTTTTTCTTTTTTTCTTCTCCTTTCTATTTTTTTTCTTCATCATCTTCTTATTATTATTCCTCTTATTTTTCTTCTTCGCTTTATTTTCTTCCTCCCCTTCTTTTTCTTCGTTTTGTTTTTTTCCTTCCTTTTCTGGTTCCTCTTCTCCTTCTTCGCATTTATCCCCTTCTTCCTCTTCCTCTTCTTCTTCCTTTTCTTCATATTCCTCTTCCTTTTCCTCTTCCTCACCCTCTTCTTCTTCCTCCTCTTTCTCTTCTTCTTCTTCTTCTTCTTCCTCATCTTCTTTCTCTTCTCATTTCTCCTCTTCGTTTTTTCTTCGTCTTCATTTTCTTCTTCTTCTTCTCTCTCTTCTTCTTCCTCTTCTTCTTCGTCTTCTTTTTTTTCTTGGAAGAAGGAGTTCTTCCTCTTCTTCTTCCCCTTCTTTTTTTTCTTGCTCTTTCTCTTCTTTTTCATCTCTTTTGCTTCTTCTTTATCTCCCTTTTTCCTTTTTCTACTTTTTCATATTTTTTTCTTCTTCTTCTTCCATTCCTTCATCTTCGTCTGTGTCCTCTTCTTCTTATTTCTTCTCTTCCTCTTTTTCTCCCTCTTTCAACTTTCTCATCTTCACTTTCTTTTCCATGTTCTTCCTTCTCTTTCGCTTCTTCGTCTTCTTCTCCTTCTTCATATTCTTTTTCTTCTTCTGCCTTTTTTTCATCTTCTTCTTTGTCCTCTTCTTCTTCTTCTTTTTCCTTCTCTTTTTGCTCTTCTTCTTCATATTTTTATTCCTTTTCTTCCTCTTTTTTCTCATCTTCTTCAACTTTCTCATCTTCACTTTCTTTCACATCTTCTTCCTTTTCTTTCGCTCCTTCTTCTCCTTCTTAATATTCTTTTTCTTCTTCTTCTTTTTCTTTATCTTCTTCGTTGTCCTCTTCTTCTCCTTCTTATTTCTGCTCTTTTTGTTCTTCCTCTTCTTCATCTTTTTATTCCTCTTCTTCTACTTCTTGCTCATCTTCTTTCTCTTTTTCTTTTTTCATCTCTTGTTCTTTCTTTTCTTTTTATCTTCATTTTTTCTTCTTGTTTTTTCTTCTCTTCATCTTTCTCCTTCTTTTTTCCTTTATCTACTTTTTCTGCTTCTTCTACTTCTTCATTTTCTTTTTCTCTTTCTCTTCTTCCTTTTCTTCTTTTCTTCTTCTTTTTTCTTCTTCTTCTTTTTCTTCTTCTTTCTCCTATTCTTTCTATTTTTCTGCTTTCATCTCTTGTTCTTTCTCATTCTCTTCTTTCTCATCTCTTTTTCTTGTTCTTCTTCCTTCTTCTCTTCATCTTTCTCCTCTTTATTTTCTTTATCTTCTTTTTCTGCTTCTTTTACTTCTTCGTCTTCTTTTTCTCTTCCTCATATTTCGTTTCTTCTTTCTCTTCTTCTTATTCTTCTTCCTCCTGTTCCTCGTCTTCTCCTTCCTCATCTTATTTCTTTTCTTATTTCTCTTCTTCTTCTTTTTCTTCCTCTTCATCTTTTTTTTCTTCTTCTTCTTTTTCTTTTTTTTCGTCTTCGTCTTCATTTTCTTTGTCTTCTTCTCTCTCCTCATCTTTCTCTTCTTTTTCATCTCCTTTGCTTCTTCTTCATCTCCTTTTTTCCTTTTTCTACACTCTTCATATTTTTTTTTGTTCTCCTTCTGCTTCCATTTTGTCATCTTCGTCTGTGTCCTTTTCTTCTTATTTCTTCTCTTTCTCATCCTCTTCTTCTTCAACTTTCTCATCTTCACTTTCTTTTTTATCTTCTTTCTTCTCTTTCGCTTCCTCTGCTCCTTCTTCATATTCTTTTTCTTTTACTTCCTTTTCTTCATCTTCTTCCTTGTCCTCTTCTTCTTATTTTTAGTTCTTCTCTTTTTGTTCTTCCTCTTCTTCATCTTTTCTTCTTCTGTTTTCTGTTTTCATCTCCTGTTCTCTCTTTTTTTTATCTTCATTTTTTCTTCTTGTTCTTTCTTCTCTTCATCTTTCTCCTTCTTTTTTCCTACATCTTCTTTTTCTGCTTCTTCTACTTCTTCATGTTCTTTTCCTCTTCCTTATCTTTCGTTTCCTCTCCCTCTTCTTCTTCTTCCTCCTCTTTCTCTTCTTCTTCTTCTTCTTCCTCATCTTCTTTTTCTTCTTATTTCTCCTCTTCGTTTTTTCTTCTTCTTCTTCTCTCTCTTCTTCTTCCTCTTCTTCTTCGTCTTCTTCTTCTGCTTCTCCTTCTTCCTTTTCTTTTTTTTTTTGCTCCTTCTCTTGCTCTTTCTCTTCTTTTTCATCTCTTTTTGCTTCTTTTTCATCTCCTTTTTTCCTTTTTCTACTTCTTCATATTTTTTTCTTCTTCTTCCATTTCTTCATCTTCGTCCTTGTCCTTTTCTTCTTCCTATTTCTTCTCTTCCTCTTCTTCTTCTTCTTCAACTTTCTCATCTTCACTTTCTTTTCCATCTTCTTCCTTCTCTTTCGCTTCTTCTCCTTTTTCATATCCTTTTTTTTTCTGCCTTTTCTTCATCTTTTTCTTTGTCCTCTTTTTCTTCTTATTCTTCCTTCTCTTTTTGCTCTTCCTCTTCTTCATCTTTTTATTCCTCTTCCTCTTTTTCTTTCTCATCTTCTTTCTCTTCTTCTTTCTGTTTTTCTTTTTTCATATCTTGTTTTTTTCTTCTTTTTATCTTCATTTCTTCTTCTTGTTCTTTCTTCTCTTCATCTTTCCCCTCTTTATTTTCTTTATCTTCTTTTTCTGCTTCTTTTACTTCTTCGTCTTCTTTTTCTCTCCCTTATTTTTCGTTTCTTCTTTCTCTTCTTCTGCTTCTCCCTCTTCTACTCTTCCTCTGCTTCTTTTTCTTCTTCTTCCATTTTTTTTCTTATTTCTCTTCTTCTTCTTTTTCGTCTTCATCTTCTCTTTCTTCTTCTTCTTCTTTTATCTCTTTTTCTTCCTTTTCTTTTTTCTTCTTCTTTTTTTTTCTTCACTATTTTCTTCTTCTTCTTCGCCTTCTTCATATTCTTTTTCTTCTTCTGCCTTTTCTTCATCTTCTTCTTTGTCACCTTCTTCTTCTTCTTTCTTCTCATCCTCTTCTTCTTGTTCAACTTTCTCTTCTTCACTTTTTTTGCATCTTCTTCCTTCTCTTTCGCTTCTTCTTCTTCTCCTTCTTCATATTCTTTCTCTTCTCCTTTCTTTTCTTCATCTTCTTCTTTGTCCTCTTCTTCTTCTTCTTTTTCATTTCTTTTTGCTCTTCCTCTTCTTTATCTTTTTATTCCCCTCCTTCTTCTTCTTTCTCTTCTTCTTTCTGTTTTTCTTTTTTCATATCGTGCTCTTTCTCTTCTTTTATATTTTTTTCTTCTTCTTGTTCTTTCTTCTCTTCTACATATTCGTCTTCCTTTCCTCTTATTATTTTTATACCGTGAACCCAAAAAAAATGGGTAATCAGGGTTTAATGGTTTTGTTGCAGCCCAAATGTATGTAATAGGCAGAAGGAGGCGTGGCAGACCTCATAAAGTATATATATTCTTGATCAGGACGACAAGCCGAGTCGATTGAGCCCTGTCCGTCTGTCCGTCTGTCCGTATGTTTGAACGCGTGGATCTCAGAACCTATAATAGCTAGAGACTTGAACTTTTTTTTATAGATTCGTGTATATTACGCGCAGGTCGAGTTTGTTTAAGAAATTCCATAACTCTTCTCGTTCTTTTTTATCGATTAAAAACGAAATCGATTTTCAGTTTTAAAATTATATCTTCTACATCTTTATAGTTAGAGAGTCCAAATTAAATGTTAAATGTTAAATTTTGGATGCCACGCCTCCTTCGCCCAAATTTTCAAACCACTTATTTCAAATACTAGAGACTTGTGCTTTTGCACATACACGCATATGAATGATATAATTACGCTGCGCAAGTTTGATTAAGAAAGTCGATCTACAAAAAAAGTTATTAAACATTTAATTTTCCATAACACGCACATATTGGCGCAGCGAAGTCGCTGAGTAAACTGCGCAGTTAGCAGAGCGTATGCGTGTGCGTGTGTATGTATGCGTTGCTTGCAATATACATACATATGTATGTACACAAGTACATACTGTATATATTTACATATATGTATATATGTATGTATACATGTATATAAAATAAGAGTAACATTGATATAACTTAAATAAAGTCAATATAATATACATATGAATAGATGAAATGCATTATGTTATTAAACGAAACGTTTACCAAACGTTTACGTACATACACACGCGCGTGGCAACAGCAGCAGAAGCTCTAGAAAATTCGAAGAATTCATAACAACAACAACAAAGACAAATTGGGGATGAATTTTAAGCAGAAGTTCAGCAGCTCAGTAGCAGTAGCTCAGTAGCTCAATAACTTTACTTAGGAATTCGCTCTCTCACTCTTATGAACTGTAATGGCTGTGTTGGTAGAAGCGATGATCGCCGACATAAAGTCTCGGGTTCGATTCTCTAAGCTGACGTCAAAACTTTTTTTATGCAAGTTACTTAATCTTTTTTTTTTTAATTTTTTAATTTAATTTAAAATTGTATACAAACTTTGAAGTGCATTTAAAGCCGCCGATAGACGGGGTTCTGGGTATTTCCTAGTCGAGCACCTCCGACTAGAGTTTCCTTACTTCTTCTTCTTCCTCCTGTTCCTCTTTTTCTCCACCTTATTTCTTTTCTCATTTCTCTTCTCTTCTTCTTTTTCTTCGTCTTCATCTTTTTTCTTCCTCTTCTTCTTCTTCTTCCTTTTCTTCATATTCCTCTTTTTCTCCTCTTCTTCTTCTTCCTCCTCTTCCTCTTCTTCTTCTTCTTCTTCCTCATCGTCTTTCTGTTTTTATTTCTCCTCTTCTTTTTTTCTTCGTCTTTACCTTCTTATTCTTCTTCTTTTTCTTCGTTTTCATTTTCTTTTTCTTCTTCTTTTTTTTCGTCTTCGTCTTCATTTTCTTCTTCTTCTTCTCTCTCTTTCTCTTTCTCTTCTTTTTCATCTCCTTTGCTTCTTCTTCATCTCCTTTTTTCCTTTTTCTACACTCTTCATATTTTTTTCTTCGTCTTCTGCTTCCATTTCTTCATCTTCGTCTGTGTCCTCTTCTACTTCTTACTTCTTCTCTTCCTCTTCCTCTTTTTCATCTTCTTCAACTTTCTCATCTTCACTTTCTTTTGCATCTTCTTCCTTGTCTTTCGCTTCTTCTTCTTCTTCTCCTTCTTCATATTCTTTTTCTTCTTTTTTCTTTTCTTCATCTTCTTCTTTGTCCTCTTCTTCTTCTTATTTCTTCTCTTTTTGTTTTCCTCTTCCTCATCTTTTTCTTCCTCTTCTTCTTCTTCTTCTTCTTTCTCATCTCTTTTCTCTTCTTCTTTCTCTTTTTATTTTTTCATCTCTTGTTCTTTCTTTTCTTCATCTTTCTCCTCCTTTTTTTCTTCATCTTCTTTTTCTGCTTCTTCATCTTCTTTTTCTCTTCCTTATCTTCCTTTTCTTCTTTTCTTCTTCTTCTTTCTCTTCTTCTTCTTTTTTTCTTCTTCTTCTTCTTCTTCTTTCTCTTATTCTTTCTATTTTTCTGCTTTCATCTCTTGTTCTTTCTCTTTGTCTTATTTCTTATCTTTTTTTCTTCTTCTTCCTTCTTCTCTTCATCTTTCTCCTCCTTTTTTTCTTCATCTTCTTTTTCTGCTTCTTCTACTTCTTCATCTTCTTTTTCTCTTCCTCATCTTCCTTTTTTTCTTCTTCTTTGTCTTCTTCTTCGCCTTCTTCTTTCTCTTCTTCTACCTCTTTCTCCCTTCCTTTTTTTCGTCTTCTTCTTCGTCTTCGTCTGCTTCTCCTTCTTCCTCTTCTTTTTTCGCTTCTTATTCCTATTCCTATTCATCTTCTTCTATTTTTCTTCATCCCTTTCTTCTTATTCTTTCTTCATCTTTTTCCACTTATTCTCCTTATTCTTCTTTCTCTTACTTTTCCCGTATATCCTCTTCTTCTTCATCTTCTTTTTTCTCTTCTTCTTCTTCATCTTCTTTTTCGTCTTCTTCTTCATCTTCTTCTGCTCTTCCTCTTTCTCCATTCCTTTTTTTCGTCTTCTTCGTTTTCTTTCTATTCTTCTTCTTTTTTGCTCTTTTCTTGCTCTTTCTCTTCATTTTCATCTCTTTTGCCTCTTTTTCGTCTTCTTTTTTCCTTTTTCTCCTGCTTCATATTTTTCTTCTTCTTCTTTTTCTTCCTTTTCTTCATCTTCCTCTTTGTCCTCTTCATCTTCTTTCTTCTCTTTGTCTTCTTCTTCTTCTTCCTTTTCGTTCTCTTATTCTTCTTCCATTTCTTCATCTTCTTTGTCCTCTTTTTATTTCTTCTCTTTTTGTTCTTCCTCTTCTTCATCTTCTTCTTTCTCTTTTTCTACTTTCATCTCTTCTTCTTTCTCTTTCAATTCTTTTTATCTTTTTTTCTTCTAATTGTTTTTTCTTCTCTTCATCTTTCTCCTCCTCTTCTTCTTCGTCTTCTTCTTATGCTTCTCCTTCTTCTTTCGCTTCTTATTCCTCTTCATATTCATCTTCCGTTTCTTCATATTTTTCCTCTTATTCTCCTTATTCTTCTTCCTTTTCCTTTTCCATTTCCCGTATATCCTCTTCTTCTTCATCTTATTTTTTCTCTTCTTCTTCTTCATCTTCTTTTTCGTCTTCCTCTTTTTCTTCTTCTTTTTTTCTTCTTCTTCTTCCTTCTTCCCTTCGTCTTTCTCCTCTTTTTTTTCTTCACCTTCTTTTTCTGGTTCTTCTACTTCTTCAACTTCTTTTTCTCTTCCTCATCTTTATTTTCATCTTTCTCTTCTTCTTCTTCGTCTTCTTTTAGTTTTTTCTCTTCTTCTTCTTCTCCCACTTCTACATTTTCCTCTACCTCTTCTTTTTGCTCTTCCTCTTCTTCTTCTTCTTCTTCCTCCTTCTTCTTCTTCCTCATCTTATTTCTTTTCTTATATCTCTTCTTTTTCTTCGTCTTCATCTTCTTATTCTTTTTCTTCATCTTCCTTGTTCTCTTCGTTTTTCGCTTCCTCTTCTTTTTCTTCTTCTCCTCTTTTTATTCTTCCTCTTCTTCATCTTTTTTCTCTTCTTTTTTTTTCTTCTTTCATCTCTTCTTTCTTCACCTCCTCTTCTTTTTCTGCTTCTTCTACATCTTCATCTTCTCTTTCTCTTCCTCATCTTCCTTTCTTCTTCCTTGTCTTCTTATTCTTCTTCGTCTTCTTCTTTCTGTTCTTCTTTCTCCAAATCTTTCAGTTTTTCTTCTTTTAACTTTTGTTCATCTTTTCCTTCGTCTTCTTCTTTTTCTTCCTCTTTCTCCCTTCCTCTTTATGTCTTCTTCTTCTGCTTCTTTCTCTTCTTCTTCTTTCTTGGTCTTTCTCTTGCTCTTTAACTTCTGTTTCATCTTTTTTGCATTTTCATCATCTTCTTTTTTTCCTTTTTCTCCTTCTTCATATATTTTTTCTTCTTCTTTCTTCGCTTCCTCTTCTTCTTCTTCAACTTTCTCATCTTCACTTTCTTTTGCAGCTTCTTCCTTCTCTTTCGCTTCTTTTTCTCCTTCTTCATATTCTCTTTCTTCTTCTTCCTTTTCTTCATCTTCTTCTTTGTCCTCTTATTCTTCTTTCTTCTCTTCCTCTTCTTCTTCTTCCATTTCTTCATCTTCTTTGTCCTCTTCTTATTTCTTCTCTTTTTGTTCTTCCTCTTCTTCATCTTCCTATTCTTATCATCTCTCTTATTCTTTCTCTTTTTCTTCTTTCATCTCTTGTTCTTTCTCTTTCCCATCTTTTTATCTTTTTTTCTTCTTCTTGTTCTCTCTTCTCTTTCTCTTTCTCATCTTTTTTTCTTATTCTTTTTCTTTCATCTTTCTTTCTGCTTCTCATTATTATTCTTCTTATTTTTCTTCTTCGTCTTTTTTTCTTCCTGTTCTTCTTTTTCTCCTTTTTGTTTTTCTGCTTCCTATTCTGGTTCCTCTTCTCCTTCGTCGCATTTATCTTCTTCTTCTTCCTCTTATTCTTCTTATTCCTTTTCTTCATATTCCTCATCCTTTTCCTCTTCCTCTTCTTTTTCTTTCTCATCTTCCTCTTCTTCTTCCTCAGCTTCTTCCTCTTCTTATTTCTCGTCTTCTTTTTTTCTTCGTCTTCATTTTCTTTTTCTTCTTCTTTATCTTCGTCTTCATCTTCTTTTTCTTCATCTTCATCGCTTTTTTCTTCCTCATCTTCTTTCTCTTCTTATTTCTCCTCTTCTTTTTCTTTCTCATCTTCCTCTTCTTCTTCCTCAGCTTCTTCCTCTTCTTATTTCTCGTCTTCTTTTTTTCTTCGTCTTCATTTTCTTTTCCTTCTTCTCTTTCTTCGTCTTCACCTTCTTTTTCTTCGTCTTCGTCTTCTTTTTCTCTTTCTTCTTTCCTCTCTTCTCCTTCCTCTTTTTCTTCTGCTTCTCCTTCTGGCTCTTTTTCTTTCGCTTCTTATTCCTCTTCCTTTTTATCTTCCGTTTCTTCATCTTTTTCCTCTTATTCTTCTTCCGTTTCCTTTTCCTTTTCCAATATATCCTCTTCGTTTTCTTCCGTTTCCTTTTCCTTTTCCACTATATTCTCTTTTTTTCCTTTTTTTTCTCTTCTTCTTCTTCATATTCTTTTTCTTCTTCTTCTTTTTCCTTTAATTCACCTTCTCCTTCGTATTCTTCTTCTTCTTCTTCTTCTTCTTTCTGTTTTTCCCTTTCTTTTTTTCGTGTTCTTCTTCTTCGTCTGCTTTCTCATCTTCTTTCTCTTCTTCTTCTTTCTTGCTTTTTCTCTTGTTCTCTGTCTTCCTTTTCATCTCCTTTGCTTCTTATTCATCTTTTTTTCCATTTTCTCCTTCTTAAAATTTTTTCTTCTTCTTCTTCCCTTTCTTCATCTTCTTCTTTGTCCCCTCATTCTTCTTCTTCTTTCTTCTCTTCCTCTTCTTCTTCTTCTTTCACTTCTTGTTCTTCACTTTCTTTTCGTTATTCTTCTTTCTCGTTCTCTTCTTCTTCTCCTACTTCCATTTGTTCATCTTCTTCTTTTTCCTCCTCTTCCTCTTCTTCTTCTTCCTTATCTTTTTTCTTTTCTTATTTCTCTTCTTCTTCTTCTTCTGCTTCTTTTATCTCTTCTTCTTCCTTTTTTTTCTTCTTTCTTTTTTCTTCTTCATCATCTTTTTATTATTATTATTCTTCTTCTTCCTTTTCTTCATATTCGTCTTCCTCTTCTTCTACTTTCTGCTCTTCCTTTTCTTCTTTCTCATCTTCTTTCTCTTCTTCTTTCTCCTCTTCTTTTTTCTTCGTCTTCATCTTTTTTTTCTTCTTTTTCTTTTTCTTCGTCTTCATCTTCTTTTTCTTCATCTTCATCTCCTTTTCTTCCTCATCTTCTTTCTCTTCTTATTTCTCCAATTCTTTTTTTTCTTCGTCTTCATCTTCTTCTTACTCCTCTTCTTCTTCTTCTCCTTCCTCTTCTTTTTGTTCTTCCTCTTCTTCTTCTTCTCCCTCTCCTACATATTCCTCTTCCTCTTCCTCTTCCTCTTGCTCTTCCTCTTCTTCTTCTTCTTCGTTTTTCTCTTCTTCATCTCCTTCGTCTTTTTCTTCTTCTGCTTCTTCTCGTTCTTCCTCTTTCTCCCTTCCTTTTTTCGTCTTCTTCTTCTTCGTCTTTCTCTTCTTCTTTCTTTTCTTCTTTGTCTTCTTCTTCTTCCTCCTCTTCCTCTTCTTCTTTTTCCTCTTCTTCTTCTTTCTCTTTTTCTTCTTTCATCTCTTGTTCTTTCTCTTTCCCATCTTTTTATCTTTTTTCTTCTTCTTGTTCTCTCTTCTCTTCATATTTCTCCTCCTCTTCTTCTTCATCTTTTTTTCTGCTTCTTTTACTTCTTCATCTTCTTTTTCTCTTCCTCACCTTTCGTTTTTTCTTTCTCTTAATTTTTTTCATCTTCTTTTTGTTCTTCCTCTTCTTCTTCTTCTCCCTCTCCTACATATTCCTTCCTCTCCTATTCTTCTTCTCCTTCCTCTTCTTTTTGTTCTTCCTCTTCTTCTTCTTCTCCCTCTCCTACATATTCCTC